>JAQGAH010000048.1:0-107599 GCA_034696885.1 Lepidocyrtus paradoxus
GAATTGTTGTATGAAGAATTCAGTTGTAATAAATTATGCGATTATAGAATTACGGATTTAATAAAAAGTAGTTTGATGTTTTGTGTACAGGCTCACGGTCGTAACCGCTCGCGGTACTTGTTAAAATCTGATTACTCCATTTCCTTGAAATACGGTATATTAAGTCGCTTGTGTGTCTCCACATCTTCCGGGTGGCTTCAATGTAATTAACCTATGATAAACACGGAAGTGCGTAAACCCACATTTAAGGAACCCGTGACATTTCAATTTCTTCTAAATGAGTTATATAAGTAAGGAAAATGATTTACATCCTTTTCATACGTAAAAGGTTAACTAAATATCCTCATCAAGTTTTATTTTTGGCATTAGGGTTTACTTAATTTTAATTATCGTGTCTAAAATGCCATCATCAAACAATTTGACAAACTTTTCGCATATTATATGTACATAATACATTTAGTCACACGCCAACAGCACACATCATCGCCTCCAGACACATGAATGAAATAAGTGGGCAAGACACACTTGTGGACTTTCACCTCTTTACGTGGGATTACTTCACTCTAACACTCGCGCTTGAAACGCCTCCTCAGTAAAATCTTACAGATACCTTGATCCTCCGAGCGTCATCAGATTTAAGAGGAATTCCATTCTGTACATCCATCCACCAGAGTTAGAATATGGGCAGTGGCCATGTCATTTCATATATTTGTAGTTAGACGGTTATTGCGGTAAACTTTTACTGTGGCATATTTACTCTGGTGGTGAATGAAATTTAATTTCAATTTCATTGAAAGGGAGAACAGCGACAACCATTTCCCATATTCCAGTTTCAAATGCCTTTTACTAAGTGTAAGTAACATGAAAGGGAAGAACCTTGTCGGAACAGGTTGAAACTGCATTAAATTGAAGTGTTCGGATTTTACTGGAGCATGTCTGATTTTGCTTAAAGGGAAGTTCACAGGTCAATTCAACATCAATGCGATCAAAACATTCATGGTTTCCGCTCCAATTTCGTCTTCACATTTGATCTTTTTCATTCTCGTATCATTTCCAATTAAATCCATTACGTCAGTCGCTGCGGCTGATTTTTCTTTATTGTTGGTGGCGGTTGTTGCTAGCGGAGTGGGTAATGACGTTTTTGAGCATTGACGCTCCACGCATCCCACACATATTTTGAAATTTTCGAGCGAAGGTATAGAATATTTACTGTTATATTAAAAGGGGGAAGGCTTTCTATCGATGTCATTATTTCATTATTGGACCTTGCCTCTGGCTGGTAATCGAATAGAGCAGAATGTTATAGTCATCAATAAATTAGAGTCTTCTAGTGGAAGTCAAATCCTGAGACTTACTTATTGAGATATTGAGCTTTCTTTGTCTGGGTAGTATGATGCAATTAAGCCAGATCAGCTTCGTTAAGACTGTCTGCTCCAATACATTTCAGGCTCATTCTAATGCAAAGTCATAGGAAATCCTCGACTAACTTCTTGCTTCTCCGCGTGGGTGTGTACAACAACAAGTGTTAGTTATACAACGGGAAAGGTAGGATGGGATTTTGGAGTGTATGGCTTATTATTTGATGCAAAAAAGAAAGAAGTTTTTTTCTATTCGATTCCAGAATGATCGCGCATATTTATTATTTATCCGTAAATATGAATACCTTCATGATAACTATAAACATTGCTTCCACCATTGTTGTTTTTCATCGATGAAAAGATAGCTTGTCGAAGCTCCACTGACTATGAGGATCCCTATATCGAAGTCTACATGTGGCAATGTACACGCGTTCCTTTCAATCTTACAAAACCGTCAATAAAACAGGATATTTGATAAATTTCAACATCCTCTACATGACTGCATCACCTGACAATAATAACTAAAAAGGGGAAAGCAGCAAAGGATTAGATTTCAATTACAGGCTCCGATTTCTCAAGCATTGCATAACTTCTCCCAAAATAACTAACTTATGAAATAAAAACTAAGGGGAGGTGATCAAGCAAGAAGAAATATGAGCACAAGGTGAATCTCCATTTTCCATAAAAAAAATCAGCTATACTATCTATAGTCATATGACGAGAGGAGTTTCTCATTTCCTTCCATTCAGATTCGCATCATTAAACTCTCGAGTATGGAAACTAATCTTATTATACTTGTACGAGCTCCAATTGATATTAAATGTATTTATAACTCTTTGTACTCCTTTCCATTCAATTCTATTTGGATGGGAAGGGCTCTGATTGGAGAAAGCTTTCACTTGACTGCACGCTATAGCCATATTAATGATTGTAATATTAAGTTCTGCTCATTTCCCTGCGAACAAGATACGACATTGTATAATAATGTCATTCTAGAATGGGATCAACCTTGCTACAAACTCATGTATCGTTATTTTCGACAAGTACGTCCTCGTCTGATGAAAAGGTAAAGATCAAAAGGACTGAATAAAGAAAGAGGATTACTTTTTTTTATCCATTTTCCACTTTTGCTCTCCAACTTTCTCCTTTGGTGCCTTATTAAGCTTTGTAGTCAAGTGTCGACAAACTTTTTTTTTGTTGGCTGAGCACGTGGAAAGTGGATGCTTTCACTGCTCGAATAAAAAAAAAGTTGCAAAAACCTGATCCATGTGTATCAGTTTTCCTCCTGTCATTTAAAAGAGCTCTTGTTCCCTTTCATGCCATCTAACAAAGTCGAGCTTAATTGGACTGCAGGAAAGTATGTTGTAGGCTGTTTGATTCTTCAAATATGCCAGTTAGGCTGAGGATGTGGAAAAATTCTCAATTTTTGGTGTAACATACCCACGCGAAATTGATCAGAGGAGGCTATGGAGCCATCCTAACTACCTAATTCAGGTGAAGGTGATCCTATTGCATGTCAGTTTTCTAGTATTCACTGTAGCTACTTATAATGGCCATTTCACCTCAGGCGAAAATAACTAATTTCGTTAGATGAGAAACTCTAGCATAGTTTCATTAATGGAAACAATATCGGTTGATATGTAATCTGGTTTGGTGGGGCTCCTGTAATTAATGCTGTTATTAGTTGGGAGAAGATGCTGCCTACTTTCTCCCCCTCACTATTATACTTTCACTAATTAGATAAATTTGCTTTTACTTCTTCACCGCCCTTCTGTAACTTTAGTTGCTCTTGGGTAACAGCCTTCCCAACCATACAAATATCCATACATCCAACTACAAGTACAAGAAAACCAAAGAAAAAAAGTAGAGAAAGTAAAGCGTAAGATACGATGATACGAGATACGTTATTCTTGTTATCCTTAAGAAAAAAGCCCGCAATGGAGAAAGTTGTTCTGAAGGTTTTCATTGGAAAGAAGAGGGGAGCCACTTATTTACTCGTGTTCTCCTTCCGAACAGGGATGAATACTTGAAAGAACATCTGGCAACTTTTTCCACCAACTTTGGGTGTCCTCCTACCTAACCATCAAGATTGATATCGTACTTACTAGGGGCATCATAGGATACTATAATACCAAGCCCATGTATAATTTACTATGCTTTCTCCTTCTCCCCTCCAACTAATAGCATCCTCAATGTCGTTTCCCTATTGAGCTTGAGGTTGATGCAGTGAAAAACAGAAACTGTTAAGAAAAGAGAAAAAATATATTACAGATTTCTTGCTACAGATTCCAAACTCGTTATGGAACGAGCACTTGAAGGATATGAGGGTGGAGAGGTATGGGAAAAGCTTTAAGGCTTCCATATTGAGAGTGGGCTTTCCACATCTTAATTAAAATTGCATGATGATGATGCTCCCAGTTTAGATTTTTGAGTAGCTACTCCCATTTCCCAGAACTAGCCGGGAATAGATTACTGCTTAAAGGGAAGTTATTTCGAAAGCGGTGAATTTATTTTAAAGAAAGTTTCTTATATAATGAGCTACGTGATGTTGCGAAACCATATCTTGGAAGGAATTAGGCATCGGCTAGTTTCAACTTGCCTTGATGCTTCCTTCCTCCAGGATTTTTGCCTTATCAGAGAGGCTGATCATAATTTATGGATGAGAGAGGATATATATATGTCGAATTGGTATGTGGGTCTGGCTAATGGTCCTTAGCGGACAAGTATGGGGAGTATGAGTCAACCTATTCCCAGAAATCCATGTAACTTGTTTACATCTGGAGACTGACACAAGATTTGAAATGGATATGGACAAAAGAATAAAAAATTGGAAAGAGGATTTGTCTTTTTTTTTCATTCTAGATTTAGATGAGGCATATTGAAGGTTATGTGCAGGCAGTATACAGTTCTGCTGTAGCTTCGTGAACGGAGTTTAATTGTGCAAATTTAATCTGATATTTTGATATTAATACTTTAAGCATGTTTAAGAAACCTAGTACAAAAACATGCAACATTTATTGTATCGAATGACATATCAGTTTCTGCATTAAAAATAATGATGTATGTAAAACCTTTATTAAATCATACATTATGTAATACTTATTTTTAGAGCTTAACATGTCACAATGCCTTATGTAATGAGTATATAGTGACGCATGGTACACTGCTTATCTATATGAATTCGAGCGGAACAGGAAATGCTGGAATTAATACGGAATTAAAAGCCAAGTGGATGGCTCAATCGCGAATAATTTGGAATTGTAGGATGAGCTGATGTTGAAATCTGTTCCTTGAAAATCGATGACGTATCTTATTCTTATGAATTGTTTGGGTTTTTCTGCTTTTTGAAAAAAAATGAATGAATTAATTGTACTCAACCGTGATAAAGCATTTTTATGTAGATGAAAGTCATATTTTGCCATAATTCAGGAATAAAAAATGAATAGTTTTTTTTTTGTCATTCACTCCAATTGCCAAACGGCCCTTCCCAAATCGTGTGGTGCAAGGTGAGATAGGAAATACACAAATATCACTAAAAATCCTTGTCACTATCCGTTACTTTTCGTGGAAAGAAATCAAATGAATTAGAGTGGATACATTAATCTCATAATCAAGTCCTGTCCTGTCAAACTCATCCACTCGATGTGTTATACTCGTATTATACTGACTGTCCAAAAAGCTCATCAATTACCTCCTGCCAGATATTACGATACGATCATATATACTCCCAGATCTAAATAGCGGGATAGTATCATTTTTTATTGGAGCGTCCTTGCTCCGCTTTCAATCACTCTCATTCTCTCCATGACACACTGATATTTCTATTATCGATCCTTCCCTTTTTTATACTTATCCGCTAAGATTGCACATAATAAAGGCGGAAAAATATCGCAGGGAAAAGAATATTGAACGAATGAATTCACATTCTGCTCGTTTACATACCTATGTGCATAAAAGGAGCGAAAAATCGTGTGGTCTGGTCCTTTCCCTCGATAACTTTCTCCAAAATGGACCATCAACTAAGAAAAGATTCTTTTATGTAATGCATTAACATCTGTGACATTTATGCGTGGCCTTTTGTGCCAGCGTGAGTCTTCTTTTGAGGTCACAAAGTATGGATAGCATAACATATTCTTAACGAGGCTCGGAAACCCTGACAGATACTTCCCCCTCCAAACAAAGTATAGAACGGAGACTAGGCTTCTTTCATTTTACCCTTTTCCTTATCACCCAGCCCCACCACAGTATAATAGAAAAGAATTGTAGATAATCGTTAGTATTTATCACTCTCATCGTAATATATGGCAGGACTGGTGAGTAATAAAAAGGGTGAAAGTTTTACTATGGATAATACTAAAAAAAGGGAGGAAGGGACAGGTAGATATGTGGATCCAAAATAGAAAAAGTAAATTTTGTTTGAGTAAACAAAGTAAAGAAATGGATAGAAAATTATATATATTTTATGGTAACGGCCAATGTGTTGAGAATTCACATAAATTTTTTTCTTCTCCACATCAAATGTGCCTAGAAGATAGGTGGCAGTGAACAAATACCATCATCATAAGTTACAACTTTCAGCAAGTAGCCAATAAGAGGAAAAACCCATTTTGGGATCCTTTCATGAAAAGTTATGTGGCTTTATATAAACCACACGTCTGCAGAGAAGTGCTCAGTACATGAAATAATGAAAGCAGGCGACATATCAGGTGGAACAGTTGCCGAAGGTGAAGGGAAAGCAAAAGAGCCAGGTGGATCAGTGGGTATGATGTGCTCATATATGGGCTCTTGTTCCAGTCCCGTTTTCCGCGTATTAAATCAATTGCAATTCATCTCAAAAAGAACAATATGTTTAGTTGGTTGCTTTGAAGTGAAAGCTCGTGTGGGTACAGACATAGTACACCTGTCTGCTCATTATCCCCACAGCAGGTTTCATTTCGCTTTTGTCATTCTAGCAAAATGCCAAACTCCCCTCTCATTCAAAAAGGCATTTGGGCATTGTGTTTACCTTCCTAATTATTTCCGTGAATGAGCCAGCCTGCCAGTGAAAAGATGAAAGGGTTGAGCAATTACATTTTGAACAACCCCAAGCCACAAATTGATTTTCCCGTGGAAAATCCTACGCTCATATGGATCCTTCCCCTGTTTGATAGCAAAATTTTGGCATATTAATTACCACCAGTCTACAAGATGATGAAACAGATAATTATATATTCTTGGAATACTTACAACTAAAATAATGAGCTTACGGGTAGCAATCTTATCATCTTTGTCTGAAAGGATAAAGGGTTGGGAATGGAACAGAAAATTGGATGGACAAAGGAGACAGTGATGATCATTCATAAAAAAGGTAGTGGGTGTAAGTATGGTGGAGAGGGAACTGTTGTGTAAGCTGATTGAATTGGCAATGTGAAAGGAAAGTAAATAAGTGAAAAGCTAAAGTAATATAATACATTTTTGAGGGGAATAAGGAAAGCTGAAGTATCCAGACCCGTGCTTAGATGAATTTTCCTTCAGAATCAAAGCCAGGCTGATGTAGTTTTTCCTCAGTTGGGATAGATATGTCCGCAGATAGGCTTGGATAACTTACAAGGACAGTGTAATATGTACATCTCTCATCCCAGCTCGTGTGTTTCCGTCCATGTGAACATCCAGGAGGAGTGGGAAGACTTAAAGATCTGTGTTATGAAGGTTATCTATGTACATTCTGTATAGCTTCCTCGTAGACCTGACCTGATGATAGGAAGTGTTTAGCAAGGCTAGTGAAAGTTGCCCACTTTCCCCGCGCCTTCTCTCTCTCTCTCTCTTTCACTCTGAAAGGCATGACAGTTGGAAGTTTTCTATTGATTACTTTTTTCTCCCTTTTCATATCCCATATCCCCTCCTCCGCTTACTCAACCACTTCATTCCCTCCCACTCACTTTCCCTTGTGAAAAAGCTTTAGCTTTTCGGTTGCTCACGTGTGTGTAGGAAGAGGATGGAAGGTATAGGATAGTAGGCAACTTTCTCCCTTTAAAATCCCTTCAACAACTCAATAACTTTCCACTGCAACATATTCTCCGAATATATAGTAATTTTGTATGTATTTCGCATACATTTTTATACATTTCGTTGCTGAAAGGAAAGTATTTCAAAAATGCTCAAGTTTGCTATCCTTCACTCTGAATCCTTTTGTTTTTTAAAGTGTGGGAAGGAAGGGCAATGGAAAAAAACCTTGAAATTTAGATGAGTCCAGAAAAATTGGCTGTTGTAGTTGTTCCATGTAATTAATGTACATCCACAATACTTGTTTCGCTTTTGTCACGGTTTGAAGTTGTTCAGTTTTCTATATTTTAATTGGAGCTAGTAGTAATCACAGGAGATAGCAGATTTTTCATTTTTTCTTCTTTTTAAATATCCATAATCTGCGGATGGCCATTATCTATAAACATTTCTCTAGTTTTATGCTATAGCAAAGTTTCATTGAGAAATGGGAAACGTTCTTCCCCTCCACCTCATTCCATTTTGCTTGACAACCCGTTTTTTTGCTGCGCTGAGTGGTAAGCAGCAATTCTAGGAGTTGCGTGGGAGGGTGAATGTTGGTGGTGGTAGTTGTCGTGGTCGTGAATGAAGGAAAAGTGGCGTTGGGGGAGTAGCATGTCTCAATGAACTGTAGTTTCTCCACTTTCATTCTGACAAATCCTGGATTCATATTGGACTAAGGGGGGCTATATGCAAGCTCGTTTTTTGGGGTATATTCCACCCAGTTTTATACTCAAGTATCCACTCTATATTTATGTATGAATGAGCTTCTGGGTTCGATCGGAATCGGAATGCGGGAAGTTATAGGAATGGAATGTGAACGTCCGCATGGGTATAATTTTCTATGTGGGAGGCGAGGGTAATGAAGATGTGCAGATGTCTATTAGCTTCAATTTCCCGTTAATTGGAAATCCGAAATTAGAATTTGGTCTGGTCCTGCAGCAAGCATTTTTGGATTATCAGCATTACCTGGCAGAAAACGTGACTAGAGGGGATCTGTTATCTAATAATGTAATTGGAGGAACTGATGAAAACGTGTGGAATGGAGATAAAATTCTTCCCAAGTTTGGAAACGTATTCACCTGCTCCTGCTCGTAATCAGGATTTATTTCTGGAATGTGAAATGTGTCGAGCCAGTCAAATCGATTTAATAAGACAACATCTCCATTTCCCACCCACACATTTATGCAACTTGAATGAATACATTCTATATTATAAGGAAAGGAAAAGTAAGGATGGTTTTGTAACCATTACAAATGATATAGCATTAGCATTATACAAGGACATGTAATATAGTAACTTTAGAATAGGAAAAGTTTTGTAAATTTTTGTTAGTTTTATCCAGGTTTTCATTGAGGAAAAGTTTTTTTTACAATGGTCTGGAGAACTTGGTTGAGATAGTGGATTGAACTTAACTTGAACATTCAAAAGCTGGCATTTCAAAACCTCGAGTGAAAAAATGGAATGAGATGATGATGATGAGATGAGTCATCCTTCTTCTCCCCAAAAAGCATGAAGAGTTTATGGCTGAGGAAAAGAAGGAGGCCTTGGTCTGCTACACAAGCTATGGTACAAGGTGCTCAACATTAGTTGGGGGATATTCCCATTCAAGTCTAGTATAAATCTGAAGGACGCCACATAATATTACAAGTATAAAGGAATGCTTACGGCAGTTAGAGAAAGCTGAATGGAAAAATAAGTACATTAGGCTTACCCATTATAGTTATATATGGAATGGTGGAATGTGAGACTGGGAACGGGAGTAGATCGATGCATTCCACGCCCACGCGTCTTCCCCATCAAGCCTCGAAGGAGCGGGGAAGGTATCAGTTTCATTCATGCATGCACTTACGACTGAGACGAGCCGAGTTATACTCGTGGTTGCTGATTTTATTGGGGTAGGACGTGGGAGCGGGGGAGCTAAAGTGGGATAATAATGGGAATGGGTATAATATGTTTCAAATGGAAAAATAATCTTTTGCTGTCCAACAAAATAAAGCAATTATGAGAGCAATTGAAACGCGTGAGTGTAATTGCTTCACTTGTTCTTTCCGCTGATTTTCACCCATCGCATATGGATATCTAAAAAATAACTTTCGTCATTCGATTCCAGACTGGAAAAATTTAGAAATAACAAGGAAGTTACAAAACTGTTATGTGAGCAAACATGTATGCATATGACAACTTTTATTGCAAAATTGTATCATTATTCATAATCTTTCATGTTTCTCGACAGTTGGGACAGGGAAAGTAATCCATGAAATTGTAAGCGATGATGCACGTGTCGTGCTGCAATCCAATTTCTCGGATTGAATGACTGATATGGGTGATAAAACATGATATGATGATGATTATGAAGTAAAATGGGGAAAAACTTACGAAAACTTCTCATTTTCTCCAACTATCTGGTTCATACCAGAATCAGTATTACCTACTCATATCTTCATTTTGGAGAGTGGCAGCAGCTAAGAATTATTTAGCAATGCAGTCGGTCTACTTATCAACCATTCTATGTGTTACATTTTAGATGAATGGCTAATGTAACGTGCTCGGAAAACTTCATTCAACCCGAAAAAATCTTCTTCATATTTGGATAGGAGTTTAAAAATACTAAATAAAGAAGGTACTGATAAAAGGTAGACAGATTTTAAATGAAACCTCCAGGAACAAATATAATATGGAACTTTTGATTGTGAATGGTGCGGGAGGTTTTGTCCTTGTCCCGTAACATTCAAATCCAGCATGTTTGTGTGGTTATGCACTCGCATGCATTCAGATTAGGATACCGTATCTTTTGTATGTAGACGGCGAGGGAAAGTTTTACCAGGAGTTTTGACTCAAGTTGCGAGGAACGTCGTTCTCAATTTCATTCCCTGTTCCCAGCTCAGTTCAAAGAAACAGCACTCGGCGTGTTGTAGGAGTAGGGTTCGGGAAACTCCGGAAGAAAGTAATTTTCTTCCTTGATGGCGAGTGAAAAGAGATGTGGAGTGATATTGGAGTGGAGGAGTGTTATAATCTGGTCTGTATGTCTATGCCCAAACTCTTGAAAGAAATAATAGGAACAAGAAAATCTGAAATAGTAGGAGAGACTACTACCCCACTGTGTGGAAGTCTTTCATGTATTTTGAGAAGGAAATGAAAATTGTGAATGGAGCCATATATTTATTCTGTGGGGAAGGGGAAAGCCACAAATTGAAGAAAATGATTTTTTTTCACGATAAAAAACTTTCTCCAGGATTTTCAAGTCGAGTCTGTACAAAAGTACTTAGATTCCAAAGGAAAGTTTTTTCCAGGAATTTCTCTCTTGAGAAGATTAGATGATGACTAGGATTAGTTATATTTTTTGAAAGAGAAAAGTCTATAAAAGACATTTACAAGGAAATAACATTTTTTAGTGGAAATATAGGTATAGCATTGTTCCCCCTTTTCATTCTGAAGAAGAAAAGGCTCAGTTAAATATTCCAAGGACAATGGTTTGGAGTCTTCTGACGCTTGGTTTCGAGGTATGCATGGAATGGGAAGGACAAAATACTTTTGTATTATTCATTCTAGCGGGGGTGGATTGTCTCGACTTGAGCGGAAGTGTAAACTACAGATAATATCCTTTTTTATGTCCTGCTTTCTCCACCAAATAATTGCAGAGCTGGCTCTATGGTGCGTGGGTGGGAGGATGATCAAAGGGGAAAAGTACATACATAATCCATGGCTAACAGCATCTATAGCTGGAATTTCATGGTTCGGTTGAATAGATATGGTTACAATAAATTGAATGGCTTGTGACTCTCTTTGCAGAGATGTATGACCTGATATAAAATGAGCTCTGGTGAATTGTAGAACAGCTAGATAAAGAGCTTCAATGTCGTGTCGTACGTTTTGTTTCTGTTTTTCATTGAGAAGCAGAATCCCGTTCCAAAAGCTCGTTCATCCCTTGTGCTCACACTATATGTTCTTCATCGGGCCACAGTTCTGCCTCGATTTCTTCCTCTTTGATGTAACCACTTTCATTCAACTGTTCTCCACTTTCCAATTAAGACTGAGGGATTACGCTCCTTTCCTAATAGAGAAAGCTGTTGGTTTTGGGAGGGAAACTGGGTTTTGTCGTTGTTACATTTTGGCTTCACCAAGACACGACAGGAACATAACACGAGTCTTAAAGTTGCATCAATAGGATGATTGGAGGTGTTGGAGTTTCATAAGAAAAAGAAAGCTTTCTCAAAGCATGGTTGACGTTTAGGCGTTTTCATTCCTTTCAGGACAGGGCTGGGGAAGATGATCACATGTTATGGTGGATGGGTGGGATGATGATGATATTATTTATTTGGACAGCTTACTGACTCCACTTTGTATAGGGATAATGGAGCGAAACTGTTCATCTCTTATTTTTGTGTAGGCTTACAACAGCAGGATTGGAACTTGGAACCCTTTTCAGACATGCTTATATTCATATTGTAAGCGTATTCCAACTCAACTTGTTCGTTAATACAGTTAAAAGAGGTTGTGGCTTTCTCCACGGCCTGGCTCCGTGAAACATCACTTTCACCCACGCAGATAAGCCCCGCAGTTTTGCTCCGCTTTCAAAACCCCAGATCGGTGGGTTGGTTGGTTGGTTGATGGCTTAAGTGGGATTTTTTGGAGGAGTGTGAGCGAAAACAAAATGCTTCAGGGAAGTACACATTGTTGTGTGGGGATGATGATGAAATGATGGATTTGTGTTGGGAAATTTAGAGAAATAATGATAAAATTACATTTTACCTTATGCTTTCACATGTCGCGAATAATGATTTGGCATAAATAATACAAATACGATAAAATTTATCATTTTTGCCGTGAAACTAATTTCCAGCATAACATGAGATTTTGGCTTTTCGCAAAAGATTTAATAAAGAAAGTTTCCCATTTTTTCGCATTCAGTCCAGTGAGATGTGTAGAAAGGTATTTTGCAGCTTATAGCTTGAAATCATTGCGTAATTTCAGATTAACTCGGAAATGTTTTTTTCAACTAAGTACCTACTTACAAAAACTTCTCGGTTTAAAACCGGTATGTGTGGCAATGCTAATTCCCTTTGGGGGCTAAGATTTCATTTCCACACCGAAGTGGTGTCATGTTTGTAACCGTGTTTCTATTTGTTCTCCACTCTATTTATAACTGGATTACAAACAGTTTATTTTTATTTGTACTCATGCTATACACATTAACAGGTCCGGTATTTAATGTCAGTCTATTTTTGGTGGTGGCCCGATTGTATTTTTACAAACAGGAGGAAATCCAAGTATTTTCCCATAGAGAGGTTTACTTTTGTTTGAAAAGTGAAGGCTGTAGTGGTGAATTGTTCAGATCAAATAGTGAATGAAAATTCTGTCGTCACGTCAGGATATAAAAATGTATTGATAATGGATGGAAAGTTTGTTGCAGGGGCGTTGGGTTGGGAAATGGTATTGTTTTAGTTTAGATTGGATGACGATAAAACGGGTTATTTCCAAAGTTTTAGTAATACTATGGAATTGGAAATAAGTGGAAGCAATGGGGCGATATTTGTGAAAAGCGTGGGCCATCAACCCACGCACGTGGGTGACGTTGTTTGACGTTGAGGCACTCAAGTATCAAAAATTTGAAGGCCTCTTATCCCCATTTTAGAGTTTTTTTCCGTAGATTAAAATAGCTTTATACCTTTGTTTATCTAGCTGTAATTTAACTAAACTGTTTGATTTTCTTTACCTATTTTCAGATGAGGGTCGATCCAAGGAGGAAGGGGTTTTGGTCCACTGTCTGGCTGGGATATCCCGCTCCGTGACAATCACCATGGCCTACCTAATGTTCAAAATGTCTCTCTCGCTGAATGAAGCCTACGACTTGGTGCGATCGAGGAAGTCAAATATTTCGCCAAATTTCCACTTTATGGGCCAGGTAATTACTTCCTTTATACAAATGCTGTTAATATTACAAATTAGGAATTAAATTAGCAGCTTGCATTTAGTAATTGAGAATTACATCTGGCTTAAAGAAATAAGGTTTCGTTTGCTGGTTCTGTACATTTGGAGTATATTTCTCTTGAATGCATTCTCGTCATCAGATCCGATTTTACTTTCACTAAAAAACCAATTTTTTACTTCCAGCTCCTTGATTTTGAGAGGCAACTAACCACATGTCAGTTCCTGAGTCCCCCAGCTTTGGGATCTTCCCCTGACTCCGGTATCGAATTCGACAGGTGGCATACCCATTGACTTAAGCTGAGACGCCTCAGTGAAATGAGTGTGACTTCAACAACAAGCCCATCCTCATCAACACTGAGGCCGTCCTATCACTGAAAGGGAGGAAGATGAACGTTTGCTTTCCGGTTTGAGAGAAGAGATATGGTTGGATTATTTTTTAACAAATAAATGTATACAGTATAAAGAACGTTTTGTTTTTACAGTTTTTGTCTTATTCTTTTTTGTAAATTTTAAGAGAAAATATATACGATGCAGAAACTTTCAATTTTTAACGGAAAGTTTGGATTATTATGCAAGGGAACTTTCATGGCCAAATTATATACTCCAGTTAAAGAGCATTTTATATGTAACATGTAATATGTATTAGTATTAACTAATTAATGAATAGTTAGTAATTACATCATCACTTTTTTGGAAAGAGTAGCCATTTGAATAATGTCCATTCTTCATATCCGAGCCATAAATATGATATGATAAATGCTGGGGATGAGATATAACAGGAAAGAAAGCCCGAATGATGATTACCTAACATATGTAGAACTGGGAAGTATTTGATTATTGATTATAACTAACGTTAAAAAACACAATTTTTTGTATCAGGATTATAAACGTTGGCGAAAATATGGATTTCAAAAACGATTATAAAAACTGGCGCCAACCGTACCACGCTAATCAAGAATCATATATTTTTTCGCAATCTGAAGGAAAAAATATACCAAACCAATCGACTGTGAGTGCAGTTTAATGCAAAAAAATATGAAAGTATTTAACTGTTATTTGGGGGAATATCCCAACAAGCGAGAGATGATTCCCAATTTCTGTGTTTACTTCAGAGTCACACTATGGCCAATATAGTAGTAACCTCGAGCTTTTTGTTTGCATTTCCCCTCCTGATTTCCAGTAATTTTACTTCATTTTTTACAGCTATATACAAATTAGACTATAGTATTTAAACTGTAATTAGTTAAATGTCATTTTTTTTGCTCGTACCAGTAAATATATACCAAATTGTTTAGCTAATGTATGTTATGTGGCCATAAAATGATAATTTCAGTTTAATGATGAAGAGCTTGATTCACATTTTCACGATTTTTATTTTTTACAGAAATCATTTTCGTTTTTTGTTCAGTTACTGTCCTTATGAGAAACTTGAGTTAGTTGTCGTAAGCTATACAAAAGTGGCCAGGAGAATGCAACTTAATCATTGCTTGTTCGTAAAAAAAACTACACTTATGAAATAGTTATAAGCTTTAGGCTAGTTAAAACTTTGATGTTATTTTATTTTTGTTGGCTGTTACTCATTCTAGCAGACTATGATACAGTACACAGGCTTATATAGCAAATTATATGTATACTTATGTAACAATCAGTTTATCTATTTTCCAGTTATACACAATCATGTATTTATTCCTAGTAAAAAAATGTGACAATGATGATAAAACAAAATGGAAGCCGAACATGTAAAGCTATTTTCAACTGTTTGACAATGAAAAATATCTAATTATTTATTTCTGTTTAGCTCACAGATTATAACTACGTGTAAGTAATAAACAAAATGACTAATTAACTGAATGTCTAGTACTGCCATATACTTTATGATTTGATTTTTATTGCATGCATTTGTTTTTGTTGGGATCCCAACTCCATTCTTGATCGAGATGATTCTTTCAGAAACTATAATGAATAGTTAAATATATTGAAGCTCGACAAGGAAGTATTTGATATAATCGCATTTTTCTTTCAGTTCTCAAAACTTACCTGATTCCTCGTGATCAAAATGTTTGTAGTGCATGCTCTCTAGCTCGTTATTTTTATGGAACGTTTTACACAGGAAAACATAATACCCAATGACTGGTATTTACTACTTATATAATACTTACGTAATTAGATGAGCTAGATGATAAGCAGTTAAAAATAATGATATCCATTTCTCTCATCTTCTTGACGAGACTGCGAATTTATAAGATAGATAGCAGCATACAGAATGTTAAAAACTATAAAAAAAAGATTTATGGGGCTGGATACCTGATATGATTAAATTTCCATATGATTTATTAACCTAACTAGGTATTTTATGTTCTACCTTCTTCCATAATTTTCCAACTTTCAAGTTTGATATTCAGTCAGAATTAGATTTCCTCATTCTAGTTAGATTCTAAATACTTTTCTACTTGGATCATTTGTTCAAACTCATCATTTTGTTATGACGCGATCTGTTCTAGCACTATCCATTTCCTCCTGTTTTTATATAATGGTTATAAATTCAGCGCTTTGAAAGTATTCAACTGTGAGTCTGATGAAAAAAGTGAAGGAACGTGAATTTATCGGTAGAAAACAAACATATTTATATCTATGTATTCATATACAACTATAATTATAATTCATAAGGATATTATATAACAAATCAATTTGTGAGAATACTCTATAAAATAGTGGAGTAGACTAGAGGAGAACGTTAGTTGTAGATGATGATGAGCTATTAGCGTAACAGGGGTAGCTAAAATGAAACGTTTTTTAAAAGTTAGGCCCAAACTATGTTTAAGGTACAAACACAGATTATCTATCTCATCTCAATATTATTACAAGAAAAAAAGGATAGAATTATTGTAAACACGAATTATACATAAAAAAGGCTCAATCAAGAGTAAGGAGGTCATTACGGGACAATTTTGTTTTGGATGTCATGTCATGGATGTTCGATATCGTTCAATATGATAGTAGCTAGATGTCAGATGAACCAAGTTACATGTACTGTAATATGGTAATAGTGAACTGTAAATCTTATTGGGAATGTCGTGGTTAGGTATAAATATAGGTTTCGTAATGATGGCATTTCAGAATGGCCAGAGTTATATATATTTGACGAAGTTCTTGCGAGCTTTGTCACGTACTTGAGAAACTTTTATGAAAGTGATTAAATCTTTTTCTACTTGGAGGACTAGACGATTACAGGATTGGTGGGTGGAGGGCGTTTTGGGTGATGCTGAGATGGGATTGTTGTGATCGCATGAACTCTTGATGTCACTTACTTAAATGTAGTTACACGGACCATGCCCGTTTGATATAATTAGGGATAGTTAAGGAATAATGTGAGGTAGATATAATATGGATAGTAAAGTTTATTGGAGAGGAGCCGTTTTTTATATTGTTTTTCTTTTTAGATGATTACGTAAATTGTGAGTCATTATCATATAGAGTCCCTGAGTTAACTATATTCTTTATGTCACATTAAGGTAGTATCTTTTTGTAAAGTCAGTGGATGTAAATATGCTAGAAAAACTGAATCGTAATGTTTTAAACTGTGTTTATTTTCTTCCATTTAATTAGTTAATTACGTATCATAAGTATTTTTGGGGCAAAAACGTATGCGAAATGGCGGAAGAAACTAAGAAAAATAATTATTAGGTATGAAGTATTTATATTGTTAATTACTGATATGGAATTACATAAATTGTTAATAAAAATGATTTTAACGATGTGTCAATAAAGTGGTCTCGAGAACCATGAAATGTTAAATGAATTAGTGGAGATTCGATACAGAAATTAAATTTAGCGTCTTTAAAATTTTTTTACCGGGCTAGGCATTCATTATATAAGCAGGTACTGTGCAATGATGAACGTTGGGCACACGATTAGTAATCGTCTCTGGAGAGTTTCCAGTTTCTTGCTGAATGCATTTCACACTCTTTCTAGGCTTGACAATCATGTGGAAACTTATTCTCCTCGGGATTATATCATCTTCGGCACGAATAGCTGCCCGAACTCCACATACCTTTTACACTGAAGGGGAGTTAGTAACAACGACATTGATACCGAATTTGCAATTATCTGAGGATGACATCAACCCAGATACAACTACATCCTTAGAAGGGATAAATGACTTGGACTTTACATTCACATCGTTTGGAATTACCAGTGAACCAACTACAAGTAAAGCTACAACGGACAAGGAACTGTTGTATTTGGAGTTGGAATACGAGTATGCAGATCGGGAGGTAGTCATCTTAAACCTGTCATTTTATCAGACATTTCAAAATTTCACGCTTTATCATTCTCAAAAAGTCATTGAAACAAACAGGAATTTTGGAGCGTAAACCGTTACGAGTGTTTGAATGGGACGTTACTCCCCAGCCCATATTTACGACGGAAGTATTGGGAATGCAAATGGATTCATCGTCACAATCCGAAGGTTTGTCAATTTGACGTGATTTTATGTTCTTGATTTATTCATATCCCGATTCATAGATTTTCAAATTAAAATTGAGTAATTTATGCACAAGCAGTGCATTAATAATTGCAAGTCGGCTATAACAATGCTGGTAAGTCATAATTAATGTATATGTTTATGAAATAAAACATCTTTCATTCTTATTTAATGAGCATCCGCAATTAAAAGTTCGTTTTTTTAATAAAAAAACCTAATCTTGTTTCAGCTTGGAGAAGATCGAATACCTCACATCGAGCTGTATGAATCATTTTTTAACATTGTTCTCCCAGAAAGGTTGCGAGATTTAGCTATCACGCATTATCAACACTGTTTTGATAGCTTTGGTAAGAAAAAATATTGTAGTTAGGTAGTGCTAATTAAAGAATGCGTGACTAATAGACAGCTCTCACACAAAGGGAGCGATAAAAACATCTTCTTGGACTATTCGTGTGAAAGACCGGAACACTTTTATTCATGCGCCCGTGAATTCAAACAACTCCTGCTGTGTTGACACTGTAACGTTTTCACTTTTTTAAAACAACCATTTTAAACATAGTTTAGAATCGGATTGTAAACTAATTTACTTTATTATTATTTTATTTTACTGCGCATTATTCTTAATTTTGGATAGGTTGCTGAGCTTGAAGGCTAAAATTGCGGTAGGATTGGTTCGACGATGTCCTGTCCAAACTAGAGCGAGCAGGTTCCCCTAATTGATTATAAAATGTATAAACTATGTGCTATGTGCATTTGTGTGAAATATGTATTGCGACTAACTATGCTTTATACTGTTTGAAATAATAAAATTGTTCTAATTTTAAACAACAAGACAATGTATCACAAGAAACGTACATGATACATATCAGATTCATTTCGGCTTCATCCAAAGAAAAAAACCTTCTCATCCCACGCCAATATAATATGATTACGTATTTGCTTTCGCTGATTACGTAATTGGTACCTACTGAAGAGCATGTAGTCTTTAATTGCACCCAAAACATAGGTAATCCACTGGAAACATCTTTTTAAAAAAATCCCAGCTACCTAAACAGCGCAAATCTAATGCACAACTGTGATTTGCAAAGTAGCATTTTTTTCAATTACGGAATGCCCCGTGCTGTGCTTCTATGAATGAAGTTGACCTTGCTCTTTATGCCAGAACTGTGCTTCGTGCTGGTCGAAGCGTTACCAAAAATCTTATCATCTTTAGCTGCTTTTAACATTCCACAACTATGTTGGATACGTGCACACAAAGGGGGGGATATGATATGGGTCTCCATAAAATTATGAGAACTGACCGTACTCCACTGGAGTGATATTGAAATAGCATATATCATATTCGTATCATTATTTTCAGTTAAAGTCATCTTTAAATGAGGAAGTTTTACATTAAAACTCCACAATTTAAAGCTATAACCAGTGCTATTTACTATTTACGCGGCATTTTTATTACAATAGATATTAAACCAACAGGAAGAGTTATCAAGCAATACTTGAATATGAGTAGGTAGATATGAGTGGGGATGATAATTTTCGCACATTTTTGTACCCAAGACCTTTTATTCATGCGCTTGTAACGGTTGGCTGGCACCGGGGTGCTTGCTGATTGTTTAAGATGCGGATTGTGTTGAGGTGAGGACGGCTTTTTACGTTGTTATTTGGATAAGTCGGTGATGAAATGAGCTGAGTTTGGAATCTGGATGATGAGGATTATGACTATGACGTGCTTGTAATGAAACTCATGAGTGCACAACACGCTTTTTTTATACTTTTGCTGGAGAGACATTGCCTAAGTTTTTTGAGAAAATGCTACAATCCCAGTGTATTCAGAATTCATAAGCGAGATGCGGTCTGGAATGGTGTCTCTGAGTAATTTTTGAAATCCTAAAGATACCGAACGTGACAATTTCTGATTTTTTCCAAAAATTAGAATGGCCAACACAAAGAAATTATTGATTCCCGGTGGATGGGTCTTGCTCTTGTATATCGGCCTGCTATTTCCAGTTTGTTCTTCGGAAGATCAGCAAAGTTCGGAGGAGTTGTTTAAATTACATGAAAAGGAATTGGAGGAATTAAAAAAGTTAGCGGAGGATGGGGGTCATCCCAGTCCGGACGATATTACAAAGTTTGATGCTGATGTGTGCTATACAAGGGATTGTATTGAAGCTGGTGAGAATATATTTTCCATCGTTAATTTTTAGAATTATATCTTTAATTAAACATGGGATTGGTGAACTTAATTACAGCGAGGGAATTCCATTTTGCAACCAGCTATAAAGAGGATCCCTGCGAAAAGGGGAGTTGGCTTAAGTATGTCTGTGTGAGAAGAACAATGGTAGGGGAGGGAAATGAGGATGATGACTTGAACCAGCAAGCGCAGGTCGGATATTTGGGAACTGTGGCGATGGGACAGTCTATAGGTATGTCAACGATTCAAGTTGTTTTTGTTTACAAGTATCAGTTTCAAGACGCCAAATCTATAAACTACCTTATATTTTTGCGTACTGACACCTGGCAGCCATGTTGGAAACGAAGGATCACCCCTATGATGTTATGAATCAGGCTGCACTTTACTACGAACAGTGTGAAAAGTGGAAGGAAACGGACAATGACACGAAGATAGCTGAGATTCTGGAGTATCTCGGTCAGTTTGGGGAGTGGCCACTTCTAGCCGGGAAGGAGTCGCCGGGAGAGAAATTTGACTGGAAGCTGATGATGGCTAATACCGTTCGCATTGCAGTGGCTTATGGGGTTGCACCCTATCTGTTTGACATATTTCTTGAAGAAGGGCATATTCCTTTGGTAAGTGCTCAAGTGCATTTGAAAATTTTAAAGAAGAATTATTTTATTTCCGATTCGTCATTTTTTACACTGTCCCGAACAGCTCTTCACTGGAGAATTGAATCTGCACAAGAATAACTCGGAAATTGTGGAAATAATCAAAATCATGAGCAAAGGCAACCGTGAGATTAGCGAAAACGATACCCAAATCTTGGAAATGGTAGATTTTCTCAAGAGTTTAAATTACCCATCTGAAGCTAAGATAACTACCAACAAAGTCAGCAATATTACTGAGCATCATGATTTTGGGGAAAATGTGGGTACAGCACATCCTTAAAAACATCTTAAATTTTGTAAGATGTTTCTCATAACTTTCTCTCCTTCTTGTAGTTTGACTTGCTCGAGTTCTACTCAAATATGCTGAGCGGAACACACGTTCAGATTACCCCAGATTCGGAGGTTGCAGCAGATGTGGAATGGCTGGTGAATCATGTCAAAGCGGTTAATGGAGGGGAGCCTCGAGTCATAGCGAATATTCTATTTTTGCAAACAGCAGGAGCTTTGCTCACAAGATTGACGACGATGACACATAATCAGCATCTACCAACGCTTCAGAAATATAGAAGGTAGTACAATCAATACAGGTAGTAAACAAAGAGTTAATTAAAGTTTTAATTTAATTTGAAATTAAACTTGACAAACATTTCCATTCCAGTCAAGGGCCATTAGACTGCCTTCAAGAGACTTACGAAAAATTTGATTATGCCATGTCATACGAATTCATTCGAAAGTACTTTGATCATGATGGAACAGCTACGGTATGAAAAAAAGCAAAAATTATTCAAAAAGATGAAGAGAACTTGCAAGGTAATTAAGGAGCTAAAATAGAAATTAATTTATTTCCCCTTTTGGAAACGTATCCCAGCTCGTGCATCTAGTAGAAGACCTAAAAGATGGGTACGTCGACACACTGAATCATGCCCCATTCCTATCATCCCAGACCAAGGTGCATGCAGTCGATAAGGCAAATGATATCCACACATTTATCGCTGCTGAGTCATGGGTAATGGACGATGGGAAGCTGAAGGAGTACTACAAAAGCGTGAGTAAAGAGCTTAGTCTGGTCAACAGAATCAGATAAATAAGCCTAATCTCATGGATTCGAGTGATTTAGAGGAAATGCATTTGGAATTTATAATTTAATTTGTATTTTTGCTTGGAAATTCCAATATTTTATAATTTGTTATCAGATGAATGTCTCAAAAGACATGAAGTTTGTGGGTAATCACGTTGCAGGCTTAAGATTTCACTGGACAAAGTTTCTGGAACTAACCAATCCAAACATGTAAGAAAAAATCACATTATTTTTATGCTTATTCTCCAAACTGCTCAACCTTACAATAATTACCTAACTGACTTATGCGAGTGTGCTTCTCTACTTTCAGATTTAACTACCTAGTTGGTGACGCATATACAGGGTATGCTGCCTCTAAATATAGCTATCATTTCAACCAACTGAGTAAGTAAATGGGAGACCACCTACTCTATAAATTGTCTGTAAAGTTTAGTTTCCACCTTCTTGACAGAAACTTGAAAAGAATTGAATTATTTTCTGCAGGGATCCAGGCCGCGTTGGTACAGAAGCCGCTGTTCAGCGCAAAGTATCCAGGGTAGAGTCCTTAATTGAATTTTATTGGTTTTGCCTAAGTCTCTAATGAAATGGGATTGCTATTTGATGACTAGAAATGATGGCTTTATTGATCCACTTACTCCTTAGGTTCATGAACTACGGTGGCATTGGGACTGTTCTCGCTCATAGTCTGGGCCACAGCTTTGACACGAATGGTTTGTAACTTCTAGATTTTTCTCGCTCTTTCATATCTTGTCCCTGATCAGCTAGTTGTAGCTAATTAAGATGTTGATTAGTAGACTATTGACTTGGATGGATTGCTAATTACAGGAGTTCATTTCGATAAAAGCGGTCATCGTGGCGACTTCTGGGATGACTTGAGTTATGAAGGCTACTACAATTGGACAGACGGCTTAATTGAGGACTACAACAGTGAGGACTATAAGCAGATTGATCCATGGGGCTCTAGAATAGACGGTGACATTGACCATTCTGAAGCGATTGATGATGATATTGCTGACATAGTCGGGGTGCATATGGCATATCGAGCTTATCAGAAGCATTTGGGGGAGTTGGAGAAGGATGGGCAGAAGGAGATGGTCTTACCTGGGCTCAAGGAGTTCCCACCAAACAAGCTATTTTGGATGAAGTATGCTAATGTAAGTAGTCCAAAACTCCAAACACTAATTTCATATGAAAAGGCTTATCAACTTAACCAGTTAATTAAGAAGTTTCCACATGACATATTCAATGATTTATTGTAGATGTGGTGTGAGCACACGGACAAATCATACTTGCATGCACTTCGTCACTTCAATATGCACAGTCCTGGAAATATACGGGCCACTCTTCCCATCTCAAGGAATAAGCAATGGGCAAATGACTTTAGTTGTCCGGCACCAGCCAAGTCAGAATTTTAGTAAAATTAAACTATCGTCATTTCTCACTCCTTTTCATACAAAAATACTCAATTTTATATAAAATATTTCTTATTTTCCACAAAATATAATAAGCTTATGTAGAAATCTACACAATTTTTGTACATTTTATCCTTAAAATATACTTATAAAATATACTTGGTACTTTGGACTATGAATATTATTTACACACCTGCAATTATGACAAATATAGGCATGGGGCATCTTTCTTGATTTGATTGAATATGATTTTGAAAGAGATGGACACTCGGCGCACAAATCAGAGAGTTATGTAAACAGCGATTGATTATGGCTTGTTATGCTTGCATCGCCATCGAGCTATTGTTTGGCAGGGGATGATATATGATAATGTGATTCAAGAAAGGTGAAATAAATACTAACAAGATGCACTTTTTAATAGATCCAGTTGCAGCCTGCAGTATTTATTAGCAGCACAGATATCACTGCTCCTGATCTACAATTAGTAGCACATCCATGACACGATTATGGGGATAGTGATGTGCATGCTGAGATTTTTTAACCTGCTAATCAATAAATTCAGAAACTGCTTGATCTTCTTGATCTTTATACGTCAAGTGAATGCATTTTTTTCACGAGTGACAATAGGCAATTTGGGACTGATTAAGTGGCTGAGTTGCATAATCATAATCGTGAATATGAATGGGGATGCAATATGTCAATATTGAGTGGAGGGTTGAACGTGCACTCAGCTATAAATGGAATTTTCAGATTAGAATTCGATTTACCAGCTCAACCAACGGAAACACCCACCCACCAATCTCAAATGTGAGGATTAAATCAAGATTAAGTTGAATGGCTTTTGGTTATGAAATGGTTTTGTAGTTAATGTCTGCATATAATTAGGGAGCATTAATTTTCTTAATTCTTTCAAGGAAACATCTGCCCAAGGTAAGCATGTGCCTTTTTTCATATGAAAAGCGGACAGAGCTGCATTAGTAAAAAATGTTACTTGCTGGTAACTTTCCTTTGTGTTCATCAACATTTGTCGCTGATAAGTGACGGTGGTCATTGATGATGATTGATGAGGCTTCACCTTTCGCCTTTCAAGCAGAGGCAGAGTGAAGTTGAAAAAACTGAAGTAAACCTTATCATTATTTAAGGTATGTAAATGAGCCAAGCCAGTCAAGGGATTCCTTTCTTTATTTTTGATTACCGTGGAATAATAATGTAATCAAGTGGTGTCGTCGTGTTGGCTGTGGTATATTTAAGTGAAGGAGTTACCGGCACCTTCATCCTTAGTTGGTAGTGGGTTCTTGTCAGTTAAGTGTCGGACTCTGACTGACTGACTGGGTGACTCCTCTGAGAAGTTGAGAGCGATCATAGTAAGTTTCTGAGTTGTCTCTGGTTGCATTTCTTCCAGTCTTTTCTCAGTTTCCTTAAACCAAAATCCAACTCATCATCTTCAATATGACGAGGCTCATCGTTTTTGCTTTGGTTTTTCTCTTCGCCGCATCAATTTTGGTACTAGAAGTTTACTGCATTGATCTTAAATTATTTAATAAAAAATCGAGTTATTTGTATAAAAAATTAAGTCATAAATGCGTCATGCATCCGAGAAAATATAACCTTCATTAAATATTTTATAGTCAGCCGATGCAACCTTTGGAACTGGATTATTCATTTGCAAAGATGAGAAGCTCGCCCCAGGAGAGAAATTCGCGGAAAAATTGAAAGCCTGTAATGATCCCACCTTATATGTCGATAAGGATCTTAAGGTAAGTAAGCTTATTCTTCTGTTATTATGCATCGCCTCATTTCACAGAATAAATCGAATCGAAATTAATAAATTTTATATTCATTGTTCTATTTCAGTGTATTTCTGTCTGCACCACAGAAGCTATTGGTGGGGTAAGTTGAGATTTGAATGATTTTTTTCCCTATTTTCATCATACTTTCTTTCACAGAATTGTGAACTGGATCAAAGCATGTGATAATGAATGATTTAACATTATGGTTGACAGTTGAAGGATGGCATCCCAGACAAGAATCTCTTTGAGACCATAATAAAGACTGAATTCCCCGAAGCCGTGCAAGCTGACGCTTTGGAGCGCCTTGAAAAATGCTTCCAAGATCGTAAGCCCGTCTTATGTCAACCATATAAATCTAAATTCAGAATTGCAGGATGTTTTTGTCAAAAGACGGATCTAATTTTGTATTTGGAAATGATTTCGCAGGAACATTCGATAAAGATGATAAGACATGCTCATCCATCGCTGATTTCAGCGCTTGTGGAACCAAGCTGGTCGTTGATACGGTAAAACCCTTGATTGCTTCACTTTTCTACCTTTGTTCAGCAATGTTTTTGAAGGGGAATTCTCAACTGTTATGGATGGATTATATTTGTACATTTCAGAAATGCTAATAGCGCCAAATGAAGCTTCCTGAATCAGTATCGCGCATTAGGCCAACCATCTCAACTTTATTTGACGTACTGAAACGGAGACACGGAACTTTCAAGGATTTGTGATAACAAAAACGTAACGACAATGATAATGATAAGTCATGTTGTATAGACGATGTCGAAATGCTTAGCTTTACTTTAGAATTATAGGTTACATATGTTTAGAAATACTTTTATGAAGATTTATACAAGCCATTCGTTATAAGCTCTCGTTTGTGAGGAAGTCTCTTCCTGGATCGATTGTTCAATAAAAAATACACACAAAAAATTCTGATGAAATGGTATATTTTATTTTTGTGATTAAAAACTTCCAACTTCATAACATTCATATCATCATAACATATCATAGACATATTATAATGATGAGCCAATCGTTGTAAGGTAAATCCGTATCATGCCTTGGCTTATTAAATCAACATGAAAGGCATATTTGACTATGTTAGTAGGTTGTATAAATTTACATTCGAAATGAAAGGAGTATAGGAAGTAATGTGATAAGTCAAATACCGAGAATGGCAAATATAGGAAGGCTCAAAGCTCATCAAAGCTGTATCAGTTACCAATATAAGCATCGTATGTAAAAATATGCTGCCAATTCAAAAGAGTTAGATAACATCACTTGACAAATATTCCTTTTTGTCGGATGTCTCAAATTCTTCCTGTTGAAAAAAAACCTTATGCTAGGAAATTTGAAACTAGCTGGATCTATCCTGTTTGAGGATGGGA
The DNA here is from genome assembly GCA_034696885.1 of Lepidocyrtus paradoxus. Classification (NCBI taxonomy): domain Eukaryota; kingdom Metazoa; phylum Arthropoda; class Collembola; order Entomobryomorpha; family Entomobryidae; genus Lepidocyrtus; species Lepidocyrtus paradoxus. The sequence continues at coordinate 26,291 of JAQGAH010000048.1, forward strand.
ATACAAACGAAATTTAATCCATCATTATATAATGGCATCAGTTTCACCTTCAGTGAAGATCCCCTTACAAGGTTATGATAGGAAGGCTCTGGAAGGGGTCGGAAACATCGTTTGATGGTTGTTATATGATCGTAGCTTATGCAAATGGCTGGATTTTGTTATTGTTAAGCCTTACATGAAAGAAATGCTACAGTTGAAGATTCATTAATTGGGTTGGGAATATGAATGAATGAAAAGCGGGAGAACCTTTTGTGTTTTTTAAACTCAACTCACGTTTTTAGTCTTATGCAATAATACGCATTGCATTACATATTTTATGGTAAAGTTTATCAACTTGTCAAAGCTCTCGACATCTAATTTTGTTTCGAAGTATTTGTGTATATGTTTGTCAATATTCCAGAAGCCCAAAATGCCAAAACATCATCATCATCATAGACAGTCCCAGTCATGCTTATCTTTGTCAAAGCTAATTACGCGCCAATACGTATTTACTTATTTTTGGGAGCAATCATCCTTTTTAGTATACTCCATAATGGTGACTGCAAAAAACAATCCCGACAGTCGATGAACGTCCCACTCATTTGTTTTGTCATTGTCCTTTGTAGTAAACAAATATGATAAGGACGATTGTATTTGATTTGATTTACCCATGATAATGCCTAAACTTATTCATAAAACGAAACTATTTCTATTCCACGATTAGAGCATTGCAGTAAAAGTTGGAATGAACCTTAAAGTGTGTATTTTAAAGCAATTTTTATAATCGGACAAAATTCCAAAAGAATTGAGAATTAAAGTTTTTAGCTGACTTGATTGATCACCTTATTAATCTACAGCCATGTATACGTTACAGGAAGATTTTCCAACTAGAATTCAAGAGGAAATAAAAATTTATAACATGAGGTAATTCAGTTTCATTCCCATCAATTTCTAACAGTACATCACTGATTGTTCATTATAAATTGATACTTGGAATTATTTTGTGCAAAAACACAGCCTTCCATTTCCAATCGACGTTTCTCCAAATAACCAGCAGGAAAATCAAAGTAAAATAGATTACGACTATGAACCAGTTTTAGGAGAACTTTTGAAAAGTGCGGAATGCCCCGTGTGTAGATGCATTCCAAGTCCACCCATTTATAACTGTGTGAATGGTCACGTCACCTGTAATTCCTGCCTTGTTCGGCTGCCTTCGGGGAAGTGTGGATATTGCCTGGCAAAGTTTACCAAAATGAGGAACTTTCCTTTAGAAAATCTTGTTTCTGTGAGGACATTTGCGTGTGATTTTAAGGGTGCTGGTTGCATCTCCCAAAACATGCCAATGGCTGAATACGAAGAACACGTGAGGACTTGCAAATTTCGACCAATGTATGGAAATAAAAATTGTCGTAATTAAAAAAAATCATGCTAAATGAACTTATTGGCGTTGGTAATTTCTCAGATTGAATATTTTTTAACAGACCCGTTCCTACAAAACCTTCTCCAGCTCGTGGAATCCTCCAATCAAAAGACTGCAATACATTTCTTGAACCAACCACCGAGGCCGATCAACTAGCCACTTGTCCGAAATGCAGATTCTCGAACCCAAAGAGAAAGCTGAAATGCCAGAATTGCCAGCTCAATCTCAGGACACCCACGCCAATGTGCGGAAGACATGTCTTGGGAAACTCAGTAAATTGACATGATTGATTATGATTATCACGGAGCTGATATATGAGTTGGTGAGAAGTTCAATGTCAATTTTAAAACAACTAAATCCAGTGAATGAATATTTGAATGCAATTAGAACGCACATGGACACAAAAAATATTTATATTCTTTATATTTTTTTTATTTTTCTTGTAGCTCTTCATACAAGGGACCTCTCACTGCTACACGGAACTAAAAACTGGTATATATTTTAGCTATATATAATCCTTCGTTTATGGATATCATTTAATGGTAGTAGCAGTAGCAGTACACAATTCTGTTTGTTGGTAGTAATGTATACAATAATTATAAATTGCTCTCCACAATCCCCTCCCATCATACTCCATATCCTTCACACTCTCTTTACCATTTTATACTTGAATAGTTTTTTTTTACGGGTTTCGTTACAAGAGATATAGTAATAAATTGTTGTATAGCTTCTTTTTCACTATGTTTCACAGGTTTTTTTCGTAATAATATAAGTATCTTAAAAGTTGTATAATTATATAGTGTACTAACAGCAGTGATGTTGTAAAGTTTAAACTCTAGTTTAACAATAGTAATAATGATAATCAGCAGTCTGGCCAGTACGCTTGAAAAAAAAATCGGAGAAAAACGGAAACGTACTCCAAAATCATAAAATTTGTTTCATGATCCTCAATATATATCAGTGTTTGGGAGCCTTCTTGAACCTCTACAATGAACCTAATGAAATGTATACAAGAGTTTCTCAATCCTTTCGCTGTCCCGGGTATACATCATCAATTAGCGAGTTGCAATTTAACAGTGAACTATATAGTAGTCAGTTAACTGAACTGTAATAAGTAATAAGTCTATTTAGGTAGTATAATTATATATAGTTTTTGTTGCATTCTCTTTTGACATTTTGTTAAGTTTTGTTGTTTTCGTATTACAAAAAACTACTCACCAAACCACATCCAATCCACAGTCATCTCATACGCTTCAGTAATAGAATAATATAATAATCCTATTTTCTTTATTAAAAATAATCATCCACATATCAAGTCATTCGTATCCCATATCTGCTATGCTCACACAAAGGTCCCCCATTTGTGAGCCCAGTCCCATTATCCAAGCATATTTATCTACATCAACCGGGTAGAAACAATTTAACTATAACTATATCTTTTTATAGTTTCTCACTCACAATCTGTGCTAAACCAAATCACTTCAGAAACATATTTTCTACATAAATGCCATCACTGCGAAACCATCCTTGTTTTCCCAGTTCTCCCAACTTGTAAAAAAGGTTATCATAGTTGGCCGGCTCTGACCGTCACCAATCCAAATCCATCCACATTCCACCCACACAAAATTTACCACTAAATACTTTATCATCAGCATAGACTTCTTTTGGAAACGTTCTCGAAATATCTTTCAGGTTCATGTGACATGACGTGTGTCTCAATAAAAATGATATCTGGCTATAATTAAGAAACATTTTAGCTGGGTTAAGGAGAAGTTGAAAACATCAAACAAGCTTTGAATTCAAGTTCAGAGTTTCAAAGGCTCAAGATATTAATACAAAAAGCTGAGGTGAAAGCGAGTGTAACAATTGTAAAATTACTATGAAAAGTTTTTTATTCTCATCTTGTAAAAAATAATGGTAATGATGACAGAACGTAACTCCTGTATAGTCAATTTTCCTTTCTAGTCATAGTTTAGAAATGAAAGATTGGTTACTTTTTCCTAAAAAAATGATCAAGTATGGGTATATATGGATGGGTCTGTATGTCTTCGTTACATTACCTATGTCTGAAATATATAAAGGGGGAATATAAAACACAGTTTGGATATGATCATCTCCCATCCCATATCCAATTTTTCGTCTGAGGAATAGTAATAAAATTATGATAATATAACATTAAATAATTTTTTTTCTGTATCAAGTCTAGCTAAACGCTATCAACTCACATATTTTTCTTCTAGTTCTCACGTCCGTATTACAGTATTGAACTACGATCGGCTAAAATTATAATCATCATACATCATCATCGGTTCTCAGGTACTCATTACACAATTATATAATATATATTTAATTAAATTGATTTGTTAAATAGACAGTTTCATAGTTCCTTTCTCTATCCTGTTGCTTGTTTCCTAAAAAAACAATTTGGTATCCGTATTGATCTCTCTATGACTTGGTTTTTATCCTCCTATTCATATAATTCCTTGTTTTGTAATCGTATTTACCTAGCTACTTTACTAATTTCATGAATTATAGTTGATCTGTTTGGTAAGTTAACTAATGTGGGATTAATTGTAGATAGGAATATGTACTGTAATAATAATTGCCATCTTTTGCGTATAGTTTTACCGAGCGCTTTACAATCCATTCGTTTAGCAGTTATCATTCTCAGTGTCCTCACTCTGGAGATAGTATATTTCACTCAAGCATACAGTCACGTCGTTAAAACATTCGAATCTGTTTTAAAAAAGGGTCCTAAATAGTTACATACTAGTTAATTTTTCTCTTGACTTTAGTGAAAGAAAGATAGAGCTGAACCTGTCTTTGCCGTCCACCTTTTGATTCCCTTGTCATATATATAGTTATATCGATGCTTTCACTTTTTTGTTTTGAATTAAATGAACAAATTCTCAGATCAGTGACTGGCATGCTTGGCGAAACTGAACCTTTTGACGCTCCATACCATATATTCCTCTTTGACAGTGTAATATCATATCATATCATTAATACAAACAAAACAAGATTTTTTTTATTGATACAATAAAAATTCATCGGTATCATAAGTATCTGAAATACCAGCTATAATATTACTAGGCTATGCTATAGTTATACTAAGATTTCAATAGACTATATGAGAATAGTTCTATGCATATATTTTATATGATAAAATGACGGTAATAATTGTTCCGAAGATGATTTCCTTTAAATTTCCTCCCTCTGACCTCTCTGGAGCTGCATTTTGAGAGAGTGCAGCTCCGCCTCCATCGTGTTCACTTTGGCTTTCAACTCTGCGCCACACTGCAAGCAAAAGAAATGGAGGTTGATTAAGTCCTCTAATGATGATAACTTCTAGTTAAGTTGGAGCGAATGGATTTTTTGGCTAATTAGTATCTACCTTTGGATCTGTAATATCCCTAATGGTTTTCTCTTGTGTTCTACAGATCTGCTCCAGAGATGAGATTCGATGTGCCATTTTGTCCAGCAGCTTGACAACGCTGTCGGCACCGCCCTCGACGCCCATCCTTGACAGCACCAGCTTCTTCACTGATTCCATCTCGTATGCTGGGACTGTAGTAATGAGAAGGGTTACATGAAAGAATGAGTAATTGGATTGACTTGGAGGTGATTGACATGAAAATGATGATCATATCATAGATCATATCAATATCATAGATATTATTTTATTCCATGTAAGCTCACCTGTTTGATCATTTTCCGAGTATTGAATAATTGGCAGTCTCTTCTTCGTTGGCAGACAAGATCTGGACTCAAACAATGACGTGGGGGGAGTAATCGGGGTCGGACTGTTGTACCGAACTTTCTTTATCACTAGATGTTCCTCTAAATCTTTATCATGTTCTTCGTTTGACTCCTGAAAATAAAAAAAAGTACATAATCAATTAGTGAAATTCGTAAAGCTAAATAAACTAGCCCATTTCATTCAATATCGCAAACATCAACATATATTACAAAGCTTCTGCAAGTTTTATCTCAAATGTTCAATTTTCCCTTCAATTCCATAAAATGGAATTCGCAACACGCTGCACTTTTATATTGCCAATTGAAATGAACAGCCTCATAAGAAAACTTCAGCAAACTCCTGAATTCATAAAACAAGAGCGATAAAAAAGGACAATGAAGCTACCTGCACGTCTTTCATTTCATATCATTCCGAGAAAATCTCGGGCTCACTTCAAAATTGAACTTTTTCAATATAAAATCCCTCTATGCGAAAATCCCATTTGCCAAATTGAAAAACAATCTTCACTCCGCCCTCCTCAACCCAAAACAATACACGTTGGATATGGGATTGCGGATTTGCATCTCATCTCATATTCCGGACGACGGACGGGCGTCCGGAATTGCATCGTAATTTTAAGTATTCCTTACAAAAGCTCCGAGCTCTACTTTAACTCTTCAAAAGAATACAATTGCCCTCTTCAAAAGAACAGAGATGCAAAAGGTGATGGTCATAAAATTGAGGATTTTTCCCAAAAAATAAAAGTATGCTAACTCCTCTAGACACTCCAAAGATGCAATATCATCATCATCCTCTCAATTCCCCTTCCTCTCCTCCGGTGTCAAGTCATAAACAATAGCCATAGTGCGAACCTAGACCCACTCTACATAATTTAATTCTTCCTTTTAACTCCAAAATTTATCTCCCCATTTCAGCTTTAAATCCTCCTCTGGGTAAAACCCCCATACATAACTATTCCCATTGTTCCCTTCTTCCTATTCTAGTATGAAATGAAAGCAATAAAAAAAAACTACAGCCATATATAATTTTTATTTACACTTGTGAAATACTGCCAAGGCCCTTTCCACAGACTCGTAAATTTTTCCCCATATAATGCAGACGATATCCTGATATGATATGCATGGCTGTACACATTTTTTGGCAACTTACAAAAAGTCCTTCCTCATGCCATATTTTTGCTTCATGGGATGCTTTGGTGTCGTCCCCGTATGAAAAAACGAGAAGTGCATTGATAATTGCATGCTGCCTGTTTCTGTCTAATAAAAACTGCGCTAATAAGCCTCCCTCTCGGTATTTCCATTTAGCACAATTGCAATCTCCCATCTCAAGAGACGTTTTGTTTGATGATGATGAATGATAGGGATGGCTGTACAAATTGCAGGTTGATGCATCTCTGGAACTCACCCGTAAAACGTTTATTCCTTGAGGATTTCCTTTAGTCATTTTCATGCAGTGTTTAAAAAAGTAGATTTGAAGCCAACTCTGTATTTTTTTCACTTGTACGTAAATCGTGATATGGAATTATGGCTGGGATATTTCACTTTGAGTGAGATGAGCTGCATGTAAATATATCATAGTGCAGTTTTTTTTTGCTGGGATGCTGGGTCTCCCCATGTTTTTTTTATCTCTCCATCTTCAAGATTCTCATCCGTCAGGAGGACTCGTAAAATGAAAAAAACTGAAGGGAATGACCTCAATGCGATAATTTTAAGAGACGACGATGATGTGAAGAATGATGTGTGAAAGTAGTTAATAGGCTAGACATCAAAGAGGAAGTATGGTGGTGCAGCTGCATTATTTACGGGCTTTTTTTTGTCTGTGGCTTCACCATCAAAATATATAGCATGATCTAGGGCGTTCTGCTCTTCTGTTGTGTAATGCCAAAGTCAAATCAATGCAAGAGGGAAATATACATGAACGATAGGCATGTCATTAAGTAAACGCTCGCTTCGTGAAAAAAATGGTTTAACTTCATTTTTATTCAAAGGACGTAGCACAAGGACTTCTGTAGTGACGGGGGTGAGAAGGAGAATGGGAAGGTATTAAATTTTTCATTGTAATTTTCGAGGAAAAATATATCAGCGCAGCCCGGTCTGAATGAGATGGAGCGGAGCTGTAGCTCCGCTCATCCATATCGGTTGTAATGATCGATGCAGATGATCAATAAAACTTATTTTTATTGTGCCTCTGAACTCCGCTGTGATTTCTGCCGGTTTTATGACAAGGCTTCAAACGAGTTTTACAACAGGGGATAGATAGGGGTGAGATTAGTTGAGCAGATTGGAGCTCTCATTTGTAAGGAAATTTACTCAAATTTTATTTAAATTTCTGCTGATTCCTGGAAATTGCAGAAAGATGGGGAAGTTAAGAATGCGGAGGCAAACATATCGTCAAAATCTTTGGCCATTTTTCGCTCATCTTTCGTGCGAAACTCGAAACCGTCTAATGAGTTAAGAATTCTTGAATGCTGAATGAACCAGGAATTCATTTTGTAAAATTAAGAGCTTTTCAAGTGATAACTTGAGAATTAAAGGGTTTGATGTTAAGACGATTAATATTAAGTGGTAGAAAGATATGGAATCTGACGATACTTAAAATCCATTACATGCAGCCAACTACGCCTGTCAGGAACTGACAGGGATACCTATCGAATTACTATACTGTGGGAAATGTATTTACCTTAATTACGTATTATAAGTTTTTTCAATTGTAACCTTTGGCTTTCCAGAGTGAAGCTCAAACCTCATAAATCAGTTCTATCTTGCGGTTGAAAAATAAAAGAGCTTATGCTTTCTCCTTCTGACATTGATTTAGCTTGATCAAATGGTAGATATGGGTGGCTTCTCAAAGTGCTTGATTTATGGAGGGGAAAGACGTAATCGCACTGTTCTACAGATTTTTTCCTCCAATTTGTAGCAAAAATTGAAATAACTTGTAAGACAAGGTGAACTGCTAAAATGCTGTTCATACTTTTTTCCTTGAGAGGAGAGGAAATGAGTTATATTTTCAAATCTACCTTTAAGTATTATACCGCCAAGTTGTTTTTATAACTTTGCGATAAGCTTTTAAAATAATAAAGTATAAAATCATCAAGTGTTACGACTGCCTAAATGGTACAATTTGTTTAGGTAAATAGTTCAATTACTTGAACAAGTTTCATTTACGCCAGTTTGCTCTTTATGGATGCTTTGCCTTGTGAGTTTTATACGTTTTAAACTGCTTCCTCCATATCGTTACATAGTCAATGATCCCCATTTACTGGTCATAACCAATAACCGAAGCAGTTTCATACTTTTGAATGCACTCTAGTTAGTTGACATGCTTGGGTTAGCGCCCGAAAGTGACGCTCGATCTATCGGTCAACAACTTCATATTTCACCCCATCACCTTCAACTCCAAACCAGCAATTACTATGAAGCGAACGAGTGTCACCTTTTCGTCCTCCTATCAAATGACAGTAGTGGGGATACATTTTCAAAGAATGGGTCGCTTCTGGAATATCAGTTTACATCACATTCTCTGTAAAATGGTTAGTAATTAGTATTATGTAACTACTCATATAATTACCAAACTTTTTTCTCTTTGACACCAATAACTGTCAGAAACACGTGAAAACAAACAAGCCATTTAGCAACGCGGCATGAACCCATCCAAGACTAGTAGACATCAATAACTTTTTTAACCTTGTGGTGAGGTCAACTGACTAAAGTTACAATAACCAGGATCAACGAGCCTAATGCATACACAAATATTTAAATGTCAATTGCCCTCTCCTCCCTCCCATTCAGAATTTCGAGAACAGAGCTCATTCCCACAAACGTCATGATCGATGCATCTCACCAGTTCATGCATTCTTTACAAGAGCAAAGCAGCATGACACTCTCAAAAATTCAAGCAACATATTTGCTCCTTTCGAAGATGATGAGGATGATTTGCACTATAGCGATTGAAATGCCATAAATGTCATTCTCTCTGTTTGTAAATCCTCTTCAAGAATGACATTAGCACAGATCTAACCCCCCTACCGTCAAACTCATCTTTCAATAATAATAAAATAAGTTATTGAAAAGCCTCTGCCCTTTTTACTTTTTCACTTTGGCAAATAAGAAAACATCCCATACCTATTGAAAAGGTATATAAATACATACGTTTTATTATAGATCTCATCCTTATCGATCTGCCACCTTTATAGTTCATTATTTCCCCTGACATCTTGACATATCTGTCCCTATGCACAGCTGCGGTGCAGCGGAAAGGTGGAAGTTGAACATACTTTCTTTCTAATCCAACTTGTACGATTTGTCAAATGTTACAAAATGTTAAGTAAACGTGCTAATTCCAAGAGTGGATTTTCTACGGTGTCAAAATTGACACTCTATTCCCACCTCGCATACATATAATGGCTTCAGCATCATCATCATCATCATCATCACCAGAATCTTAACCTCATCTTCCCATAAATTCTTCCAAGTGGAGATGGATCTCATTAATCGCAGCAAGCATGAAGGGGAGTGATAATAATCGTAAAATACACAGAACCTCGCATCTCATTAAATTACATTACTTCACTGCTAATGTTGATAGCTTGAAGTGAGTGACTCTTCGATCTCACACTTCCAATCATCATCCAACTTTGTACTTGTTTCGTCCGATAGGAGCCAATATAAGGAAACTGAGAAGAAGGTCAGTGCATTAAAAGTATGGAGAGATGAGTTCACTGTAACTTAAAGTGGTAATGAAGCATTTCATCTGGGATCAGCAAGAAAGCTCCGTACATAGCCACATGCTATTATTATAATCAGCGGAAAATTGCATAAACATCCGCTCTCCATCCTAATTTTGCCATTTATTTCCCTTAGATAAGCAGAATACAGCGATTTCATAGGGAAGTCGAACGTGTCGTAGGAGCATCAAGGCATTATCAACAGTTCATTTTTCCTTTCATTAAATACTTATGTGCTGTTTCTCATGTCGGTGTAAAGACACCGTTCAAGATTCTCATGACATGACAAATCAGCAAACAAATGTAATGAGCTGAGTGACAGTATGTTTTATGTCTTTTTCCACAGTAGCACATTCACCCTTGTCCTGGAATGATTCATTTCGGAATTCATATTAAACTAGGTAAATAAATATAGAAATAATTATAAAATTAGGAGAAAGTGTACAAGTTGACTTTTACCTTGGGTGTTGGGAGCTTTAACCCACAACAATTTTTGAGTTCCTGTTTACTTTGGAAATCGACATCCCATTTGACCTTAATAGGAGTCTTTACTATCAGATTCGTAATTATTGTATACGTCTACATGTTGCTAAAACGTATAGGCACTGCTTTAGCTAACGTAACAGGAAAAACAACATGTGACAACGCATGTGTTCAAGGTATCACAGCCAGCCCCATCATTCATATATTATTTGATAATTCTGCAAAAAAAAACAATAAAACCCGACCTTGGGTTTTATGCTGGCCAACATGGCGCTTGTTTTTGCTACGAAGTAAAACATTTACGAAAGTTTTATTATTATTATTACCTGTTAAGGTCAATCCTACTGATCAATTGAATAGCTTTCCCATAACCTGCTGACAGATGTCAGAATAATAAAAGGAAAATGTGGGATTCTTCTTGACAAGCTCTTGACAAAGAGATGTCTAATTAGTTGGCTCTAATGGCATAATTAGCTTAGCCAGCCTGTCGTTGCTTAGCTTGGCATAATTTACAAATGCCGAACCACCCTTAAGCCAACCAACAAATAAGATTACTCTCGCTTCTCCTACCATCCGATCCCATTCCCTCCCTCACTCCAATTGAATGTGACATACTGAATTTTGAGAATCAATCCCACCAGCTAGAGTCACACTTTGGGATTATCATAACTAGATTACCTTGTGGGAAACCTAGTGAAACGTACACGTGCTCCGCTGTAAATTTACGTAGATAGGCATCGAAAATTCACCAAAGGCACGTCACCTTATTAGTGGCCCAAATTCATATTATCCCGAGGAAGAAAGCAATCGTCAATATAGAAGGGAAATGCTTCTTGACTGAGAGAAGAAAACCCTTCTATAAAATCATTCAATGTCACTCAACCGTCTACTCAAGGAGCAAACAGACATGACTACTGACTTTCTAAGCCCAGGTAAAAATAGGTTGCACAAAGGTCTTCGGTCTATTCAGGCATCACTTCTACCTAAATATATTCTAAAGTAATGCCGAAGGTATTTCCCCGATCAAAACAAATCTCCAGAGGAGGGCAAAAAAATATGAAAAATTTCGGTCCTCCTCATAAACCATGCGAGAAAATCGATCAGGATTTCCATTTCCGTCTCCACCTATCCCCATGCAGCTGGAGCATACACAACAAGGAAGAAAAGCCGGTAAAAGTGGTAGACGTGCCCAGAAAAGTTTTTTAGTTAAAAATATCGTATCTGGTAAAAATTGCATAGGGCACGTATACACCCCACACGTACGTGTGTTTCCTAGTGACTTGGAAGGAAACGGTTGCGGCCTTCCTCATCCTTTCTTAGCAAAAGCCGAGTCCGACCGGTAACCAGCGAGGGATGCCTATGTGGCTAGAGGTCGAAATTTCGACATTGCATTGTCCAGTGAGGAGTGGGAGTAAAGTAGACGAGGACCAGTCACCCGGTACGTTCCGTATAAATTGTGTTACGGGGTACTTATTCGAAGGACATATGCCATGCTCATGCTAGCCTTTAGTCACAACCAATAACAGTGTTATTCACACTAACAAGAAGCTTTCTCCAGCCACCATGAATGGGAGGGTGAGCCGAGCACATTCTCTGTAGCCTGTCTATAGGTACATCCTTGCATTTTTGTAGTTATCAGTATAATTTGGAGAAAGTTGTCTTCCATCATATTGATATTCACTAATGTTGAGACCAATACTTACTCAACTCATGTATCCATCATCCATGTATCATGATATCATGAACCATCTTTAGATTATCCTCAACCTCTGAATCCTTAAAAAATCCTTTCTAGCTTCTATTTTTATTTCAATATTTCCCCTTTTATCTCCTATGAGTTCTTTGAGTCATTAATATATACCGCTTATTTGCCCTAACAATGACATCCGGATTCAAACGAACTCTATTTGATTGAACTATTAACCTTTACTGAGCTAAAGGATTAATACCTAAAAATTCCAAATTTCGGATAAACGAAACAATTTGCTTATGCCCAACCAGTACAAAGAAGTCCATACAAAGCATACAAAGAACATACAAAACATGACTTTATCTCTTGTCCAGAAAAGTTGGAAATCAGTTCTTGTGAATATGTTATTGACAACTCTTATTTCAGGATTTTTATTCCTCGGAATTAGCTGTCAGCCTAGGAAGCGTAATAACATCTTATAGCAATTTCCAGGGAAGGAGTAGGAGATTTCTATTTGAACTTTCTCATACAAATATGTTAGTTGCGTGTCATGTAAGTAATATTGAATAAAGCCTGGGAAAAGCAGAGTTGAAAGAGATCTCCATAATGTCACGTCCTGTAGTAGCATGCAAAGGCTTCCTATTGGAGAGGAAAATTGACTACAAGTTTCTCCTCACTGCATATCTCTACGTCACGCCAATTTTGCCCACCTTTCACGTGATTTATCAAACTGCATGAGAAAGTCTTTCGATATTGATATGTATCACAGGAGTGTTATATGTACCGCGGATGGAAAATGATATGCTTCATCGGAGCCGTCATATGAAACCAGCTTCTTTTATGAAATCTAATTCCGAAAATCATATAAACCAAATACAACGAACAATTCGAATCTATCGTTTTTGTATTATAACTACAAAAGTCCAACCATCGAAACCTTTGATAGAACATTTTCTCTTGTTTTCCAGAATTAACTTCATTTTCCACACGTCAAAATGGACGATTTACTCGGATCAACTTGTTTTCCGCTAAACTGGCTCAATTTGGCGTAGGCACGAATGTCAGTTCAACGGGAGCTATTTCAAAATATTGGATAAAAACTTCTCAATTTATCTAGAAGCTTATAGAAGGTCATGTTTCATACGTTCACGTACATATAAAGGTCACCTTCGAATGGGACCACATTTGAAATCCTACAGCCGAAAGGATTTTTAATTCCCAACCCAACTAGAAATTTCAGAACCAGAGGTACGATGTGACAACCCATCATTTTAATGACCGTATCCATAAATAGAAAACACTTTTAACTTTATCTCCTCCATTTTTTTAAACTCTTGATGACAGAAGTAGTCACATCTCTTCTGTAATCTCAGCTCTAGAGCACTTTCGTACTTTGCATTTTTTCCTCGTATTGCTTTCAATAAACATTACAAACGAATCGGGCATCAAAGGTTCATTCCAGTTAAGAGCAAATCTCATGAACGCTTGACAGCCGACATTGAACCTCATTGACAGGGGTGAAATGCGAGTTCAACATTGGACTATTTGAACCCAATACAAATGCAATGAAAGCCTGAAGGTGAGACCTAGAAAGCTACGGGAAAATACTATGAGAAATATGTAACGAAGCCTTGCTTATTTTGATGGGTATATTTGATGCGCAAAATTATGCCTCATACTCATTAAATATTTGCATCCGCCAATCAACTATTGTTGTACTCAAATGTGTCGAATAAAGATTACAATTACAACGTTCCCTTTTAATGTTATTGTAACGAATGACTGTGCCTGGAGTTCACTGGATACGTTCTGATATTTAATGAGTGTTTGGAAGGATAGGTGAAATGTTTTCACTACGATAACTGGAAATGAGTGTTTTTCATTCTATCTGACAGAGACATTAACAATTAACTTCATATGCCAGAGGTGAACTACAGATACTGATGATATTTGATGATAGGAGAAAGTTCAGGCGTTAATATGAAATCTAGCTTTGGATGTGAGTTTTCAATTTTAAACACGAAAAAGCACTTCCTGTTTCTTTGAACTTGCTGAAACCTTCATTATTCAGCCTGCTGAAATGCATACTTTGGATGGCAGAACTTTCCCAGTAAAACAATTTCCCATTTCCCAACTCCAGTCATGTAAACCAACTGACTTTATCAAAAATGCAGAACCCAAAAACCTGGAAAGCAGCATCCAGGTAAACAACGAAGGAATAATTCTGTAAACAACTTTCCCTGAATTCCTCAATTTCAATTCATGTACTATTTTTCCTCGAATTTCCTTTCGCAATAAGTAACAATGGACCATATGAACTATGTAGTATGATGAAATAAAAAACAATTTAATTTAACAATTCTCATGATAATTTAGGTAGTGGGTTAGATTTCAAGCCTGTGGGACTAACTCAAATTGAAGTAGATGTGAGTATAGTTGATTTCACAACCCAGAAGGTAAAACCATTTAGGTATTTCCACTTTCTCGCTTACAATTACGTACCCAGCTCAAGGCAGTATATTACGTCAGCAATTTGTAAGATCGAATCGGAATTGGGAAATTGAAGGACTCGAAAAACCACATCTCGAAGCTCATTGTTAATAACATTTGTCGTTCATGGTTGGTTGGTTTGCTCTCATGGGAAGTGAAAGTTCTTTCTCTTTTTTTTCTTCAGGAAAACCGCACAAGGTTGAGGAATGCTTTCATGTCATGTACTTTGTCATCCGAGTCCTTTTCTAAAATCCAGAGCCAGGATATCCGAATGGGATAGTATAACGAACACGCATCACCGTTCCCAATCTTCATCATTGCCAACCATCTTTACACCTTCGTTTATAGCGTCACAGTGGACTGGTTAGTCCTTGAAGGGATTATCCAGCTTAGTATAGGACCCCATCTGACTTGCGGGTGAAAGTAAAGTGAAAAAGTACACAAGCGAGACTTTCTCCCTTCTCGTGTGAAAACTGCATCAGGAGTAGTTTGATGCAGTACGAAGTGACCCACTTTTACTTATGTTTAGGATCAGTCATCGATTGAGGATGCACTATAAAGTGGGAAATGGGAGGCAGAGGGTATTAAAAAACTACTCCATTCCATGATATGACTCCATGTACAAGTATATCAGCCCTATATAGTCTGCACGACGGCGCGCACGGGGAAAGTGGAACAAGGAAGTGGAAGAATTGATGGAAAGTGTTTCATTTGTAGACTGTTTCCCCTCAGCCCATCATTATAATTTCAGTTTAAACTTCATTAGGGCCATTCTATCTTGCATCTCTTCCACTTTCCATTCCCTGGACCTCCCCAGAGACTTCTCTTTTACTGTTGTAATGTAATGCAGACTAACAATAATAGTGAAAGTAAAATAAAACGGGGAGGGAGAGATCTAGGATTTTTGCACATGACATGAACCGGGAATAGCTATTCCGTGCGGCTTACTTTTTCACTTCCTCCTTCAGTTCAACACGCTCAAGGCTTTATTCAGCTCCAGAGGGAAATGGGGAGAAAGGGAAACTTTCACCTCCTTTTTCATCAAGATCCCAACAAAAGGCTTGGGAAAACTTTCCTGATGAAGCTGATAATGAGCAGAACTAAAAAAAAAATTATAATGAACACAAGTTGGATGACAAAGCTTTGGGATTCGGAGTGCAGTACACTAAATTAATTTTACATTTGTAAAATGGTTGGTTCGTTAGGTTCATCAAACTTGACAAAAGAAAGGAAAACATGCATAACTTTTCTAAATCTCTCTTCCAGTTTATATTACTTCGAATGCTAAACTGACTTTACCAACGATGATGATGTCTTATCAATGCAATGTGTTTTAAATCGTTTTATTTGCCTACTGTAATAACTTAATTTCCATTAATCGAACAAACCATAAATCCACAATAAATACGATGCATTTTCCATTCCTCACTTTTATCTCCATTTTATTCAACTGTAAAAAAGGTTAGTACCGGTTTTCTATTAAAATGCAGGGCATAAAATCCCTCCCAATATTGAACGTCTTGATGACCAGTTCACTCAAAGTAAAAGTGAAAATCACGTTACCCCTCCATCAGCCAAATAGTTGTTTTTTACTAGCCATTCAGCAATAAATCCTAAACAATAAAAGCCACATTTGTGAGTAATCTCAGCCCTCTCAAAACTTTGATTTCGTAATTCCCTCAAGTCCGCATAATATCCAATAAACAATGGGCAAAAGGTGTGGTGTTTTTTATTTGACAGGAGAGACGCTTCGCTTGTGTTGGCGGTGCGGAGATGGAAAAAAACAATACGTATTAGTCTAGTCATAAATGTCTTGGAGCTTCGTAGCCTAAGCTGGTCCTTGAGAATTGTGCCGGTCAGATATCAGACTTAAAACAATTCAATTCTCTTTTATGGTCTATCCAAAACAAAATGATGTCTATTTTCTATATGGTCCCCATCTCAAACAGCAAAGAGCTCTTTTTTATATACGTAGATATGATACGTGAACAGTATTTTAATGCCTGTCCACACAGCAATCCAAAGTCGTTATTACAGTAATAAAATACAACACCTACTCCCCAGTCCCGATCCCCATTTCCCGACCCGGCCGATATATTTAAGATCTCCGCAGTGGGCAGAGTGATAATAATCCTACGACGTTATTACCTGAGGAGGATTCAAAAGACATTTGCATAATCAGTCCATATTTATGGATGGATTATCTGATGCATATAGTCAGATCCGCCTTGAAGCTCCACTCCACGTCTTATTTTCTGAATAAGTTGGTATGTTCAAAAAATATCTTCAACTTTACTAATTCCTTGATTGCATATAAGTATGGTTCAGATCCGATAAGTGATTGACCCGAGCAAGGTGATTTTTAGAAGAGGAATCCCCACTGCACCGAACCGTACTCGAACTGAAGCCCATTTTTTTACCAGACAGAGTGCTTTACCACCAAATCCGTGGCTGCCTCGTCGATTAGATGGTACTTTAGCACTTTTTTTTACAATGGGAGAGGATTGGCTGGATTGAGCATTCTTTTTTATTATCACTGTAACTGACGATTTGCAATAAATACGCTGCATTTTCTCTCCGTTTTACATCCCCCGTTTTTATAGCTGTACTTGGGTTTTAAACTCAAAAATTGCATAAGGTAGGAAAAGTCGTAAAAAAGCGTTTGTGTTTTCCTAAAAAAAAAGTTGAGCTTATTTTTTCCTTGTTTTTCTGCCCTTATTACCGTAAACGTAGTTAAAATGTGGACTAAGCTATATTGCAGAAGTGCATGGATCGGCCTCGGCGGAATATTAGGCTATTTTCAAAATTTATGCCCGTCCGCCTCCCTAAAGTTTAGGCGGAGGTTGGAAATGATGATATGACTACAGAGAAGGGTGATGCACGCATTTTTATTGCCTTGTCTATGACTTTATTTGTGTCGCACTTAACCCAATTTCCTACGTAGTCAACGTTCACTAGATAAAATTACAAAGCTAGGTAAAGACGCTCAGATGATATGATTTAGCTGAAGATGACGTCCACATCCATTATGGAAAAACACTCCCTTGTGGTGCTCTCCACAGAACATATTTTAACGAGCAACCTTTACAGGGAAAAGTCACGCTGATATGAGGAAATGTGAATTGATGAGGATATTAGGCAGACACCCACAGCTCTGGACATGCCTATGAAGTTGTGAAATGAGAGCAGAATAAACGCGTTTTATGGATTGTTGAGGGTGACACTCATCCCAATACAATAATTTACAAATAGTTTTGCTAAAAATACGAAATCAGCATCAAATAAAGGACAACTCCCCCTCACTTTACTCGCTTTCCCTAACAAAGAAAGTCGTCACTAAGAAATGACACAGAAATACTAATTTTGCACTGAGCAGATCCTAACTTGTAATTTGATATACGATGGTTGAATACAGAAGAATAGTACAATAATAGAGCGTGACCCTATTTCTGCTAAACTCGCTGCTTTCACCGATTATATGTAGCCCCAAATTGGATAATTGTTTCTTTGGCGAACGCTCCAAATGGATCAATCCAAAAATGCAAAGCTTGGGAACACAAAGGAGCTAATTTTCTTTTCACCTTGTTCGTTATGGTAGTGTGGAAACATATGAGTATCATGAGTATGATGTCAGAGAAGGAAAAGTTGAACATTTCGATCCAATGAGCCAACAAAAGGATAAAAGCGACCAAAGAACGTAATTATTTTCCCCCTCCAGTACAAAACCATCCATGACGTGCGAAAGTTAACATCGGAAATCTTACCTTTCTCTTCTCAAACTTCTTTTTGAACTCTTCCAATGCCTTCTCCCACCTTTCCCTGTCATCCTGATCCCTGGAAAGCATAAGATAATGGCGCCAGTTTGCAGTGTCAAATCCCCAATGGCAAGTCCGGGTCTCTTGTCTCCTGTGAGAGTGGGCGACAAACCGTATTGGCGAGAATAAGCCTTGGCATTCCACGCACCTGTGAAAGTCAAAAAACCAAAGGGAAATTAATGGTGTAATCCCATACCTAGTAAGCCCTTCGGGCTCACTAATTTTAGATGAATGGAAGACCTCTTAAAACAGTCCGAAAATCAAAATATGCCAAAGTCGCTTCTTCTCTGAGGGAAATTACCTGGCTGACTTTGTCATTTTAATTTTTTACCCTGGCTATTTATGGCTTACTTAAATCTCCAATAAACTGTTATGATTGCCATTGCCACAAGCTAACTTTATGCACATCTTAGTCAAGTCGCATATTGGGAGGGCTCAGATTTTGCCAAACTTCTTGTTTCACAATTTTCCCATTCTGATTTTTCTCTCGAGGATGACGTAAAGAAACCAGAATACATTCAACAGGAACTTATGATAACTTTTTTTTATTATATAAAATTTTTGGTGAAAAAAAACCACTGCGTAGTTATTTATGCAAATGTTACTGGTTTATAGCAATAAATGCCTAGCATAAACTAAATTTGCAATTGCATCTTAACTGCAGAGTGAAAACAATGTAATACGAGCTGCACTGAATATTGTCATCGATCAGGCTTTGGATTGCGAAAGCACTCCTTGTTCCTCCTCACCATATATTTATGGGGAGGAGGTGAGGCAGACAAATATATAAATGACATTATGCTAATTCCCCATAATAATTCCAGGGTAGAGCATCTTCGTAAAAAGATAAATGAACTGTTGTTCCTTTTTTATACCAGTTTTCTCTCTCTCTCTCAGCCTACGTTCATCTTTTGCCATTATGCCGGCTTGTCAAATAGCTCATGATGAGCCAAGTTTTGGGTTTTCAAAGAATGAAAGCTATAGATGGGATAATCTGTGGGGGGAAAATATGTTGAATATGTTTTCTACGGGCTGCATTGACGTAGTCAATTTGATCTGACAAAGTGGATTAGACAAGATAAAAGCCAATAGCCAATTTGCATTGTATTTTGGCAATCAATCAATCAGCCTGCTTATTCGTTTTTCTCGTAATATCGACAGTTTGCTATTAATTTTAAGTGCGGAACTTTGCATTCTGAATTGGATCCCTTTTTCGAGCCACATAAAAGTCCGGTTAATTGACTGATGGGGGATATTTTTATCAGATATGGGATAATAACTATCCTAATCTGTCATGTCATAAACTTGAATATCTTGAAGAGAATGTCGGGAAAAGTTAGTAGGAAATGTTTATAGCGCTAAGGTAGTTTTATTCTGATTCAGACCGGCATTGATTAACTTCTCTTTGCTGATCTTAATGCGCACATTCGTTCATATGCGCTTATCTTTTCAGTATATTACTTTGTCACTAATCATAATATGAGCGGAGATGAGTATGATTATATTTTACTGCGGAAATAACTAATGATTATAATAATAATCAAGTTGACACTGATGACAGTGTTTAATTTCAGACTAAATGTTAAAAATTTACAAGGTTAGCTAAAATTAAAAAAAAAATAACATCTGCAATAATTTAAATCACTCCAGATAAAAGCGACTGAGTAAGATTCTGATTTTGACGATTCAATTTAATGAATGATGATTTAGTATTATTATGGAAAGATGAAGACATGGATATCTGACATTAAACTATCAGCCTACTACCTCTTTTTATGTTTGAATGGCTTGCCGATACAACACATGAGTTGTTATGTATGGGAACACACACCCTTAGTGGGTCATAATTGGCGAAAAAATAGTAATGTAATTATCTAGAATGGAATGTGCTATATAAACACAAAAATTGTCAGTTCCTTTCAGCTATACCGCCTGTTCTCAGAAATATGCGTTGAATTTTGAAGAAATGCAATGAAACCACTTTTAATGAAAATGACAAACGCTATATGGAATGTGATAGCTTGCCAATTCCGCAAAAGTAATGACATTAATAATTATTTCCAGGAAAAAATAAGCCCTTTTTAATAGGACGCTGTGAAACTGCCAGCTGGAAAATTACTCTCCTCCCACGACCATCCATCCAACCTCCTACACTGTTCAGGGTCATGGTGCATTAATTGAGGTAAGTATTTCAAATTCCTAAGTTGATTACATCATCACTATCCTGAATAGCAAATGAGACATATCTCATTATGTTCTGTTTATGTAATTATTAATAGCACGTCAGACTCGCAAGTTGGGCATCGGACGCTTTCCATGATTCGCTGATGCATGCACTATAGGAAAGGGAAATTAAGCGTAAAAAATATGAGAGATGATTATGATGACGAGGAGTGGGGATGGGACCTGGGAGGATGTTTCATTTTTAGATGATGGCCCATCACAGCTAAAACATTTATCAAGTGTGTCATGTTCCTAGAGATAATTGCATAAGTTTTTTCTTCTTCTCCATGTCAAGCTATACCTACTTCACTTCAGTCAGAGAGGTGGAAAGTAATGGATGGCCCCAGCTTAATTTTCGTTTTATGTTATGTCTCGCTAATAATTACATTTTAGTGATGATGCTGATAATTATGTAAAACTACAAAAATGAGTAGAAAAAATATATACTTGACTTACTCAACACAGAGAGCATCCCGCTTATTATACATGAGTGGCATAACAATCCCTTTGCATTTCCCAAAGCATTCGTGATACACTCGGAAACTGTTCGCTGTCCTAGGGTCCCTCACCCGCCCAGCAGGGCCCAGTGACCCCACAATAGACTTTGGTGGATTCCGATGAAGAAGAGAATTGACTAGACGTTCAGCATCCGTTTTTGTAATTAATCCACAAGAAGGGGCATTTGGCGGGATGGCTTGAGTCGCCTTAAACACGTTTAGCTGTTCCTTGGAGCATCGCGAACAGAAGATCTGAAGCTCGTCACATACCTTTAAGACATGTGAGAAAAAAGAAAAAAACAGGAGAAAATTAAACAATCATCTTAACAACTTTGTCATGTCATACAACCACCTTCATAAATTATACATTGCATTAATTGGGGAAAAGCATATTAGCATCAATAGCCAAGCAGGCTCTGACATGGACAGATAATTTACAGCAGTGATCAATATTAATGACTCATTTCTTTCATGAATATAAACGACTCTATATTTAAATAGACATTAAATTAGTGATTGTACTCATTTGTAAGTTTTTTTTACAACCTACACCTCAACTAAACGGTAACCAATTGCCAGCTGAAAGATAGGAAGGATCGTCATCATTATCCTGAATGGACTATATGACTATTTTCGAATCATCATCAAATCCATATTCTGTTTAGATATAGCTGCGGTTCAAAAATTTTGTCCCAAAAAGCCCCTTGTCATATCATGCCACGAGCAGCCTTTTTTATACTTCACTTGTAATTGCATTCTTACACGGAGTAAACAATTCCTTAGATGGTGAAGGAACCCAAAAAGCAAAAATTTATATCAGCGGCAAGCAGCATAACTATAAATGTTCCTCGTTAGCTTCAGAAGGAGCTCAGACTCACTAAAAAGACTAAATATAGAGCCTGGCGTTATCCATCAAAGCCCATTCCTCTTAACTGGATAGACTAATGCATTAACATTTATAAAACAAGTAAACAGTACACGACAGGATCGCATAAATAAACGGGGTGTAATAATGCACTAAACCTTATTTTTTCCCCTTCTTTACTCTCGTCTCGCACTCCAAAAGAGTAATGCTCAAATGGAAAGAACAACGACCTCCGCTGTTGTCGCACGACGCATTAAAAGTAGGTAGTTTTAGATCCATCTCTATTCTTGTACTTATCCCATTCGGTAATTTTTTTATCATGAGTGAGTGTGTGCAATTCTCTGTGGCTATAACTATATATGCATCCCACCACCTCACCACCTACAAAGATAACAGAGGAGGGTAGAGATAGGCGTCAGTTTTTTATCAGGCGATATAAAAAGTGAGCCAGGCTGATTTTTTTGTGGATATCATGACAAGATTTTGAGACAAGTTCAAAACTTTACATTTCGGTTTCTCGCTATCCATGTTGACTTCTATTGAATGGGGAGACCGGCCAATTGAAAAATATTTTTATGGGATACCTACGGCAAGAAAAAGTTGATTAAACAGTGGTAATGGAATCATCATGATGACATAAATAAGTGACTTGTCTTGTGAGTTTATAGTCCTTTCGATAAACTTTGAATGCTAATGACATGTGTCATTGTTTCTTGACTAGCGAAATTGTTCCTACCATTAAAAAAAAGTTGTCAGTATAATTGCTCTGTGGTTCTGGTTGGTTTAGGGATGGATGTGGCTATATTGGCTATGGCGAAACCCTTTTAAAAAACCTATCAGTTTTGAGGCTAACGCGCTGACATA
This sequence comes from Lepidocyrtus paradoxus, assembly GCA_034696885.1. Lineage (NCBI taxonomy): Eukaryota > Metazoa > Arthropoda > Collembola > Entomobryomorpha > Entomobryidae > Lepidocyrtus > Lepidocyrtus paradoxus. Next base: position 49,100 of record JAQGAH010000048.1, read on the forward strand.
AAAGAGAAAACAAGGGGGAATTTATCGATTGATATGTCGTTATTTTTCCACTGCCTGAATAATGCCTGGCGTCATGTGATGGAAAATTATGCATGATTTCTTGTCATAAAGATATGATGATGGGGATGACATAACAGCAAGTTTGTGGATGGATATGACGAAGTTATAGAAAAATTTGGCATTTTCCAGCAATGTTTGTTTAAAAAGGTTATTTTTCAGCAATTTGAAGCTCAAACTAAGTAGTCTCTTAACCAGGCATGGCAGACATGTCAGGTAATGACATCGCATGGAAATATTGGAAATGGACCGTTGCCACCAAAATTAGGAGCTAAGTAGGCATGCGTGTCTCGTCTATCAATGGCAATATCGGGAACTGTAAATAAGCATAAATAACGACCGGCTAATGACACTCATTGGCACACTTACAAGAGAAATAGGAGCAGTCTAGTGCAGAGGATATTGAGAGCGGTGGAAAACTACGTGTAATAGAAACCATCCAAGAATTTGGAGCTGATTAGGAGAGGAGAAAACACATTTATTTCCCATTTTCAATACTAACTCCCTGCCTAATGTAGCTTAGCATGTTTTATGTAAGTAAAGCAAAAAAAACACTATAGTATGAGTGGCTAAATACATCTGCTCCTTCCTGTCCTGGATCCATAGAAAATATACAAATAGCCAAGAACAATATCTGAGCTTATTTATATTGCGTTGCAGTTCTGCATCTGCAGCAAAAGCACAGATCGTGAAGTCAAAAGTTGTGTTAGCTCCCCTGCAAAATTACCAATTTACATGAATTCTGCATTTGGCCTGATTTGGGGTCTCCTTCGAAAAAAAAATCCAATTTAAACATCTTGATACATTGTCTAACTTAATACAATATAAATTGCAAGATTTTTTTTTTCAATTAAAGCCTATTTTTTATAAAAAATCATTCTAATTCATCCAGCCTCAAACTCTAAATGAGGCACGTACAGGAACTTTTCAATTTTGCACTTTTCACCATCACCAATACCATACCACTTGACTTTCCGTGTATTGAGTAGGTGTGTTTTTTACAAGTTTGCCACAATCTTGCGAGTGAAATGTGATGGCTATCATTTATTACATTACCTAATACTCACTTAGCTTAGCATTCCAACCATTTTCCTCCATTTCCCTCATAAATTCTTCGACTATCCAGGTACATTCTATCAATTAGTAAAAGTTTTGATCTTCGTGACCGATACTGATAACATGATGATATCACTATCGTATATCATCTGAACATTAGCCCATTACGTTTCCACTTTATTCCCCTTCACCATCCTCTCCTTCTAATCTTAATTCATCTTGAGCAAACAAAACAAAGCCATTGGAAAGGCTGAGCAATCATATAGCAGATCCCACTTAATGCAAAATGTGCCTAGCTAGCATCCATTTCCATTCTAGTCTATAATCGTAAATTTACAAAATACAAATACAACATCCTTCTCAATAATCGTTCAACCCACCCCCAAAAATAAAACCTCATCACGTAAATATCATGCCTATGCTCATCCGTGCATTGTCTTCCTCATATGTAATGTAGGCAAATGTAAAGATATCGTTTATTTTTTCTCCAAAAATCCAATTCGGCACACATCACCTCCATTTTTTCACATATAACCCAACCGAAAGTTACACAAGCTGCTTTTCTGGCTAGACTAAAAGTTCTAGTCCCCAGACTCGGAGAGCAAAACGAGTTGGTTGTTTTGTAAGCTGTGCGATTTGTGTGTACATTTATATAATGAATGTTGCGGAGAGGAAGGGATATACGTGTAAAATGAAATGCCCGACTAAGGTAATTTTTCCATCGGTCGTGCCTCCCTACACGCGCATACCTGTCTATCAAAGAAAAATTGTTTTTCAGACCTCGACTATCTCTAGAGCTATGTAGGAATGTTATTGGAGTAGTGTTTCGGACCGGAGTTTATACATAAAGGGGTGAAGTGAACGACACGACGTAATCGTAATAATAGTAATAATGATTGTCCGAAACTAGTTGAAATGAGAAAAAAAGGGTAAAGCTCATAAAGAATGCAAAACCATTTTTTTCTCTCTCTTGGAGGATCGGCCGACTGAGAGGGTAATAAGTGAAGTTGAAGTAGTAAAGCGAATGTAAAAAATACTGTAAGCTCCTCTTTATACGTGTAATTTTATTGATAAACGATGATGCTTAGACATAGCTCGATTGTAGAAAAAACAAATGCTTTGGGGCTTGGTTTCCTTTCATGGTTTTTTATAAACTATTTACAGAGCAAATATATGTGGCTCTAGTAGCCTTATACTCAAACAAAAGAAAAAGCTACATCATTTACGACTGTATACACCTTACGTAAGAGGATCATCCCTATATTACATAATACAGGCTGGGCCCGGTACGAAGAGGGTCCAAAAGTTTTGAATATTTTGAGTATCATAAATGGCCCATTGTAAGAATAAAGATAAATGTTTCCAATTACCTAACTGAAATTCAAAATCGTTAAAAGCGAATAGTTTCATTCAACATCATTGACAATGTTATCACAGCAGAAAATTTCTAGTCTTTAGGTATCATGTCGTGGGCCCTGATCTGCTCCTAATCCCAGGGCCCAGATTTTCACACTTAGTCACTGAACACAATAGTAGGTAGGTATATATACATAAGCTTTAAGCTTCTAGACTTTCTGCCTGTACGCCCAGTCCTGTCCTTCTTCTGGAATTACGCAGTAGGAAAATGGCTAAGTGAAAAACAAGCAAGTCTGCAGAACCTAAATACATAAAAATGCAGGATAAAATCAAGTCGAGCCGGCCGACTCAAATCGCTTAGGATCATGCTAGGTGAATATCCTGCCATGCGAGCACACCAGCCCAGTTTTGCTAAAAAAGATTTTTATTATTAAACTCTCAGCCAAAAGGATGGGGATGAGGACTCATAAAGGAACTCAACTTTTTTATTGGCATGTTTAGCCATAATACAAGGAGAATTCTTAGAATGCAACGTAAAAACAGACATTGTATTAGGTTACTACAGGGGCAGGCGTCCTGGGACGTCTAATGTCCCTATTACACGACAGCATTTTCATGTAATTTTTAAAATCACCAAAAAATCTAATAAAATTGAGATCACGACTCGAGGTAGTTGTTGGAAGGCTAAAAAAAGTTGGTCTCAATAGCAAACGTAGGATATATTCATTTAGAGCAGGTTATCAATTAGCGGCAGTGCTATCGATATGATGGTGCTATTTCTGCAGATGCACTTTGCAATCCCTACTCACATATCCAACTTGATTGGCGAAAGGCTTTGGCATTTCATTGGGGAAAAGACAACAATGTCATCCCATCCGTACTACTACTTTTAAGTGTCATGATCGTTATCATTACGCCAGCTTAACCTAACTAAATTGGAATCATGATATGCATCGATATGTGAGCATTAGCGAACCGGTTTCCCCAAAACTTCAATCATGATAGCATTTCCCCCTTGCATTTATTGCAACTGTATTGCAGTGGTAATGGAATTTTAACATAAATTACCTAAAAAGGGTTATAACAGGGCTCTAATGTTTGCACATTCAGAAAAGTCATTCGGATGGCTCTAATTTAAAATTACCGTTCATATTAAAGCTGTGCTGATTTCACCGATTGATAGCTTCCCTCCTAAGTAAATATAGTGCGGAGGTCGTGCCACTGCATGATAAACCCACTTTAACTAAAATATAAATTATATGCGAACAGGGGACAATTGTTTACCTGACGGGAAACGTGACGGGAAAGCGGTGGCTTATTTGCAACATTGATTTATGCAGCAAATAACAAAATCAAATATTTCAGTATTAAATTCTCTTCCTGTTTACATGATTCGATTAGGAAATGTCATATTTATACAATGAGAAAGTAAATTATGGGTATTAATACCCAATTTAATGTCAAAGGCTCAACCTCTTCTTTGTAGAGGTGAATTCGGGACAGAAGAAAAGGAAGTGGTAAGGTTAAGGTTAAGAAGTTTAGGCATGGGCAAAATGATTTCAATTTCAGTTGGCTTTATTACCTTGAAATCTCACACAATGGAAGGATTTAGCCAGAAAGACTTCCTCCAAAATTCCGTATTAATAATCTCAAAAAACTCGAAATAATATTGCAATAATCGTTGCAAAAGTGTTTTGCATCTCATGCTAAAGTAGTCTGTCCAAATTAGCGTCTACATAACATGATATGATAGCATCAGTTACGACTTGACTACGACTGAACTCGGTCTCCAGTAATCAATAGGTTAGCCACTTTCAGCTTCTGCGGACTACCTATTCCGTCCAAATCGATTTTTCTCTGTTTCAATTATTCCGCTAGATTTAAACCCTGCATAAATAGCAAAGCGGGAGGGGAGCCACCAAAAGCCTACGTCTACTGTATGACTGCTAGGGTAGGTCATGTCTTTCCAAACTACACTCTCCATCTCTGTTAAAAGCTTACAGTTTGCTTGGTGGCATGCATAATTCATTCTTTATTGATCCTGGTCAGTTACCAGTCACAGTATTACCTAAAGCGTCAGGCTGCCTGACTCAGGCAAGCCAAGCTTCTCGCAATTTCTGGAGAAGAATGATAGCAATGATGTTTGTCGCAAATTTTAGGTAATGATGTTTTGCGAAAATTCCAGATAATGATGTTATGCCGGGTTGAAGGTAAGAAAATAGATAGTCTAAATATAAATGAAATGGGAGGATACATATTTTTCAGACATAAAAGTAAACGCGAATTTCTCTGTCTGGATATTTCGTGCGTCAGCCCATTTCCAAGTTTACATTTTTGACGAGGCTGGTATATAGACAGGTATTTATTATTTAATTTATCGTGTTTCAGCGACATTAGGGCACCATCATCATCATCATATTATGACTCCAACGGAGGAATGGACTATTAGCTAGTTTTTTCTACGCTTTTCACTTCAGTCATTATAATATGCACGCCAAGTGCATTGAAAGTGCCCTTCTCAATGTCATAGACCATCTTCAGTACAATTCCTCCCCAACTTCCATTCATTAATTTTAAAAAATGTGAGACTCCGTATTGTCTTGGCATGAATCTCGCAAAAATCAACCTGGACAATTCGATGCCAGCGACAGATCATTCTACAGAGCCATTTTATTTAAACAAAACAAAGAAAATTGTCTGCAGCCATTCGCTAAAACAACACCTAACACGCACACGTACATAAAGTAAGTGCAATGTATGGAAAGCAAGAAAAAACTGACCTCATCCAAGAAATAAAAACAACTTAAAAAACGCTTAAAAGCTAGTCATTGTCTGGATAACCGTCCAGCTTCCATGCTATTATGTAACTTTAATGGGGAAATGACCAATAAACTACTTTCCAAAACGGAGAAAAAAATGTGAACAAAACTCATTCTCATTTTATTACATCCTTCTTATGCCAGCTCCACAATTATAGCAGGATTTTGTATTCAACCCAAACCAGACAATAGCACATGGAATGGCATGCATACGCATGCATTATTTATTGAGGTAGTCTTACCCCCGACCATATTATCTAACTAGAAGAGACTGAATAATAATAAGTAGGCAGGTATATCCAACTTTGTCCTTCATTCAACATTGAAAATTAGCAGCCTTCTTCATTCACATGGCTTCGTATATTTTCGGCTGGATTTTTTGTTTTGCTCGTCCCCGTCCACAATGTCTGCCTCCTTCTGTCTCGCCAGGGTTCACATATTGTTGCATTACTGGTGGCAAGGCATGTAGCAAAGTTTCTACTGGAATAAGTATGGCTTCGCTGGAAAGGTTGCTGTTTTGTACAAAAAAGCCCAATTCATATCTGAAGCTCCACCAGAAAAATATTACTCCTAAGCATGGAGCCACCATCATATATTATGTATTATGCATGGATGGCGCTTTCAAGCGAGGATTTCTATTTCAAAAGGCCAGAGAGAGGAGAACACGGCCCGTCATTCATCCTGACGTTTGATCAAATTCTTATCGTGACTGTCACTGTCACATCATAACACTTAATAATTCAGAGGTATAGGAGATTGCAAGTTTGGGGGAGACGGAGAGAAGTGGGTAGAATATTTCATTCCTAAAAGCTGACTTCACTTTCGGCAGACACGACACACCAATCCCATATATCACCGGCAGTCAGACTGTTTTTTATTATTCATGTGTTTACGGGGATGGAACATCCTTTGGAAATATGCAGACTTATCGACAAGATCTATAATGCTCCATCTTGATACTACACCCTACCATATCATACGATACCAGATTCTAATAACTTGGAACCTAGAAGGTAATGAATAGAGAAAATTGCCAGACTTTCTGTCTATTTTAAAACCACCCACCAGGCTCCATTCCCGTACAATGCGAGCCAGCCTCACCACTAACCCATACCTAAATCGGAGGATCGCATCATGATCATGGCTTGTGTGGTGTACTAATATGAAATTACAATCCTTTCTTCCCTCTTGCTGATGATGAGAGAACAATCCATAATACTGCCTCCTTTCAGTGAGCAAGTACGCATATGACTTTGATGATTTATTAATAGTCGTCACGTCAGCAAGTAGGAGGATTACAGAATGTGGAAGCGGCAGACAGACAGTAGTCAGTAGTGTCAGGAGTAGTCTTTCGTTTCACCTTGAAAAAATCATGGCATGTTATAATGAAGGGTGATGGTGATGATGATAAAGCCTCTATTATGTATACCTAAACTTTATATTGAGAGGCGAGTGAAGGTGTTTCATTTGAGTGGATGGGATTATTTGGCACTAGTGCAAACTTTTTGAAAGCTAAACTGTCCATGTCCAGAAAAGACTCAACTTACATATATTATTCATATATGAGGTTTGAGCATCTCCATGCTACTCACTTTACTATATTCTCGTGATTTTCTGTAACTTTTAGTACAAAAAAACATGTCAGTAAAAAATGCGAAAAGTGGAGCACATTCAACCAATCCACATCATCACACACCGGCTACCTATATCAACTACGTCATGGAAATGTTTTGAGTTTCGCTAATCAAGCATAGGGAAAATCTGCTCCAGAATGGTGAATTGCTTTGTCTGCCATGATATGGCATGGCATCTGACAAGGTTTGAGCTAGACGTGTGAGTGAGGCGACTCATCTGTATGATGAGGGCAGAATTACAAATTAAGCAGGGGATCGACAAGAGAAAATGTTTTCAATTAGTGATACAAGATAAGTGTTTTATGTGTTGTAGTGACGATGCGGCGAACGACATGGGAGGCAAGATCAAAATATGAACTGACATAACTCAAATTGACAGGTTAATGAGATGCAGTTGCATAAATACATAAAATTGATAGGGATAAAAAAAGTGAGCTAAGCATTGGAGCTTCCAATTTGACTTTGAAGAGAAGAGATTATAGTAGTTCAACAAAGTTCACATGCAGCATAAAATTCTTTTTGATAGTTAAAAAAAGCTTTTAATGCTAATCTTGATCACTGCCCTTTTCATGTGGAAATAAGTCTCCCGTGATTCCTCTTCAATAAAACTGGGATCACGTCATATCATGGGGTCATCCAATTTGTAATACAATGATGTTGATGAAGAAAACGAAGAGCATTTGCATTCAGACAAAATTTTTACTTTGCTAACTCAGATAAATGCACTTTTCGAAGATAGCCATAGCGAAAGCTACCCAACATGAAAATTCCCAATTGCGCCACTCTTCTAGTCTGAAGTATTTAAATGCAACATGGTCTATACCCTTTGTGACTAGGTTTCGCAATCATCCCATCCAGGCTGTACAGCACTCGACATGTTATCGAGAGGACCTGGCCTGACCTGTATCTCTGATTGGCTATGACTATACTTTGATGACTGCCAAGTAGACAAATTAATTGGCTTGAAAACACCAACTTGAAGTATCCGTACTTTTTACACAATGTCGTCTCCTGTAATGAAAATTTGTGTACACACATGAATGTCTGACCCGCTGGAAGACCTGTAGTCAGCATATCGCTGACTACTTTCCAGCGAAAGTTGATTCTACAAAAATCTCCTGAAAAATATGATAACATGATTGGAAAATCGTCTGGAAATACTTCATGGAGGCTGGGACGATACATCATTTTCTGCCGTTGCATGCATTTTCATATCGATAACATTCATAATAACTGGTGAGAGGTTGTCGGATTGAATAAACTCAAATATAAATACATACAAAGCTTGTCTACAAAAGTGATTTGCAATGTCAGCGATATTCCATCTTCCCCAATAAATATTTACAGACTACTCAAACTGATTGATAAAGATTAGCATTGTTCACCCAAAGCTCTCCAAAGAAGAAACCATTTTGCCCAGATACTTCCATGAAACAAAATATACTCAATTCCTCCCCTCCCCCACATATTTTCTACTCAATTCTACAGAGTAACGGCTCTGACACCGAATTATTATGCAATAGCCTTGTTAAGCACATGTAAAAATCACTTAATCCGGTTACATTGTAATTGACATGGCGTACTTGTGCTTATCAACTCCAAAGAACAAAACTGTTATCAACTCGTATCAGCTATAGTTGGAAAACAATTTGTAATTATATTCATTCCATTCACGTCACACTCAGAACAAGGTCATTTGTTATAGCAGTTGGAGAAACCTAAAACTGCCATTAATGCTGTCATTCCCATTCCAAACTGATTTCGCAATTTCGCTCCACGCAAGTTTTTTATGTAATGATAAGGGAGTTATTACCTATTCAAAAAATTAAAAGCGCCCACGTGTTCTCGAAATGAATCAGATAAAAATATTTATGTACGGACGGAAATGAGATCAACTAAAAACAAACTTGAAAATAAACCATTATACTATCGCTTCTCGTCAGCATTAGGTAACAAAAATAAATTGTTAATTGAAATATTATATAATCATCATTATCATAACTTTATGCACATTTTTCATTACCGCTGACTGACGCCAGTAGTCAACCTGTCCAGCCCAATCTAAACCTCAACCGACACGTGTTGACTTTGAAAAGGATCTGTATTTTTGCTGGATCTTCCGCTTATGATGTAATATATTTACCAAAACATATTATTGAAATGCAGTACCATTTATAATTATACTTCATTTGTACACTTTGACCCTACGTTCGTCATCGTCACCGGCAATCTCATGGATTAATTATGTAGGCGACGAGCATACAGGTCCATGTGCACGGCAAATGCAAAGAGGAGTAGGTTTAACCTTGCTTGCAAACGATTCTCCTGACTGCGTAAACACATAAGTATGGGAAAAAGCTGGTTGATTTTCTGGGAAATAGGTTTTTTTAGGTTTTTATCTTTCAGGAACAGAGCACATGTTCCCGAATCCCAACTCTGAAATGTTTGAGGCCAAACTTAAAATGAACCATCGTCATCTACCACCACCACTTAAATAACTTTAATGCCTATCAGCAATTAGTTTTCATGTTGACGCACAGTTCATAACTAGATTGTTAGGTATTGATTAACCATATAATTCTTGATTTAAATAGTCCATATTCCGACTCGATAATCATATTCATAGTCAGATCATTCAAAGTGACACTGACAAGGATGGATTTCAACAACAACATCCCACCCCTTCTTCTAGTCTAGTACACCCTGACAGTTTTTCATTGTAAAAAAAATCATTATTTATTATCGCCAATTTTCTATTTCGCTTCAATCCATCATAATTGGTATTGACTAGCAGACTGCTACATAGCTGCTATATAGCAGTATACTGCAAGCCTGCAGGCAAATTGGAAGCAATAACTATTCAGACTTGCAGACGTCTACGCACACATGTACTAAAAAATAATTATCTTCTGCTCTTCCACATAGCCATTTAGTCAGCTCAAGTCAGTAGCCTTGTCTTTTTCTTGTTTTGTTGACGATATATTTCTACATCGGGATAAAGAGTCGTCGTCGATGGATCGACCGTCAAGTTTATATGATTTTGATGATATTGATTTGTTATTGTGTGTGCACCTTATTATTGAGGAGTCAGAGCCAAATTTCATGTCGCTGCATGTCGATTCATTTCGTCTCCACATAGGTATACATATATGCATCCTTCATTTAACTATTTACTGCACCTCAGCTTAAAGGAATACAAGTTCGTTGACTTATTGTTTTGCCACTAAAATGCAAGTAGGCTTCGACCTCCTGTCCCGCTTTCAGCTTTCCCTTTTAGTACACACAGACAACTGATGTTGGCGAAGGTGATGGGCTAAATGTTAGTCTCGTATAATCTGAGCGTGCATAAAAGTGCATAAATCCATAAACATTCGCGTTGCCGTCATCATCAGCAAACATTGGAAACTGACGGTTTTTTAACAGCCTATTTTTGCGTTAGAGGCGAGAACATGTAATTTTGGGGATATTAAGGGCGGAAAGCAACAGCGTGTTAAGGTATAGCTTTGCTGCTGTTGTGGAACCAACCAACCAGACCAGCACCAGACGTCGTTCGATCACGTCGTCATCCTCATAATAATTATCGTCATTGTTATTGTTACAACATGTACGCATGGTTAGGGATCAGCTAGAGACTGTTGAGTGTACCTAATTTCCCCCCAAATCCAATAACAATCGAGCCCTTTTTCCCTACAGGACTAGGCATATGTGAATAAGGAGGTGGCAATGGAAGCTTAAAGTGATGCTTGGATTGGAAGGAAATGAATATTGATACTTTTTTCATCCAACTTCACAAAAAATTGGTGTATGATGGTATGTGAGTACTAGAGAGGTAATAATTTTTTTTGAATGTATCAAACCTTAAAAAAAAAGATCTACAACTCGAAGGCTCAGGATAGGGGAACAAAGAAAGTCTATTATTTTTCTCCTTAACAAGGCTTCCTTTGCTAAAATCCCTGAAAAATACTGTAATACTAGCGCATTCATCATGAGTCGAACAAAAGCCAAGCGAAATTGCACAAACACAATAGTCAGCTTTGAATAGAAGAAAAACGCTTAAAACTCAGCCGAGTAGAGTGTCATCCGAATTGTAAGTAAGTATATGAAGTCTGTCATTCAAGCTGCTTTTTAACGAGAAAAAATGAAACTGTTAACATTGAGAAGGGATGACTTCACTGTTCTCCTTCCCGTTCTTAGAAATACTCAGTTGGCGTTGTCAACAGGTAGAGTATGGTTTCAAATTACTTCTTTTGCTAGAATTGAACTATATAAGACAGCCATACATCTAAAGAAGGTTTTTTTTGGCAGTTTTCCTTCTGCCTTCAAACCTTTTTGAAATGAATAGTTTTTAGGGACTAGCAACTGATCAAGCCAATATCTCAGTTTAGATAATACAAAAACAGTTCAAACTTTCATTGTAATTTCAAATGAGACAGTAAAACATGTTTTTATACTTATTATTGCAAAGAAGGAAACAAAATTACCTTCATAAATGTACATTCGCGAACCCGGCATATTCTAGAATTGTACTTCACACTGATTGACACGAATGCTGATACAGCGATTAAGGCAATTACAATATATCCACATTTGAAGGACGACGACTACATACCTATACACTGTACTCTAGTAGCTTGATATGTTTAACAGGAAAAAAATCTGCAAATATTCCGCGGAGGCATTCAAGAACAAAAAAATATTGGATCAGCAAGCATGCAACATCCCAACAATGCATCAAGGCTAAGGCAAAACGCATCGAAATTACCACAATACATTTACCATAATAATTGACGACGATTTTTTTCCCCGAGAGGATACACTCTACGCATGATAAATGGTGTCGAGACGCGAGACGAAAGCCAAACGCAATATAACACATTGATAATGGGACAATGAGGATTATGATTATGATTATATATTTTCCTTCTAAGAAATCCCTCATCTTTCTTGCCAGTTGAGTTGAGCAAGAATATGCCAAGAACTGGGGATTGTTAGCCCTGGTGGGATTGTATTTTTTTGCAGAGTGACTTTTCCCTGAATAAATATCAAGTTTCAACTTTTCAAATCCTTCACTTTTCCACCTGGCTCGGAGCAAAAATCCCAATTATTTGAACTATGGGTAGAGAAATCCTCACAAAAGTGACACGATTTACCTGATAAATATGTATTGTAATGGGTATAGTCTTTTGCAGAAAAAAATATATTATTTATTATGCAGAGATTCGCAGCTGTATCGCCACTGCCAAACGAGCAAGTATAGGTTTTTTTTCTTCAGTAGTGATCAGACCAGACCATCATCATCCTTCATCTATGTAATTTTTTTCTTAACAATTCAATAGGAATTTATGATCAAGTGCGTTGAGCATACCTCAGGCATGTTTGAAACCGTCCTATTCAAAGCAAAGTTAACGCATCATAACTAACAACAATCTACGTGAGGACGCAAGGCTGATTGTGCGTACAGCGTTTCATGCGCTCATAAAAAATGAAGGATGACACGACAAGGATTGCAGAGGAATGGAAAGGAGAAAAAAAATATAATCATTTTTGCTCGACTCGCTTCTCAAGTGTAGGCTTTTTTTCCTTCGTCTTGTTTTGGCAGTGCAATGGCAAGCATACATTGCCATTGTTTAGGTAGACAGACAAGGGATAGACGTAGACGAAGAAAAATCTCGTCATCCTCCCCAACTGCAGCTAATTCATAATAGTTAATAATCAGTCAGGGGAGAATGATGAGGTGAAGGTACACCTTTTGAGCTGCAATAACAATCAAAATAACCATAAACGTGAGGGTGAACAAACACGGATGTAAATCCATATGCAAGTGTCTGATTCTGTATGCGAGGCATGGCTCACTTTTTCTTCCATTTTCTGTATGACTATGTAGAAGTTAATGAAATAAAAAATTGGTTCAGATGACTAGAAGGCAACAACATGTTTTGCACTTTGCATATAGCTTGTATTGCATTTTGCACGTGGGGATCGCTTTTTTTCGCTATCGTACTCAGTTGTTTTTATTAATTTTTATCAGATTAATAACTCGCCATTTATGAGGATATGAGATGAGTGAGTAAAATGGCTACTCTAACTCCATTCGGTGCCGTTATCATTGTTTTTGCAGTGGTGGCTTTAAATGCCAGACAGGTAACATTGACTTGTCTATATTGTCATGCAGCTTTCCCTATAGGAGTTTCTTTCAGTATGCAGATCTCTATGCCATGAGGTGTATATGTCTGATAATGATCATCATCATCACATCACCATCGTCGTCATCAGTTCTGAAGCTGATTGTGATGATGATGATGATTACAATGGCGGATCTATCTTTTGCTCGTCTGGTTCGTGAAGTGAGCGACGAAGAAGAGCAGGTCGGTGATTACGACTGTGCTGTGCCAAATTAGTGTTATTAGGAGATGGCCGAGTATTTTATGATGATGAGTAATGAGTAGTTAGTAGTGCAATAAAAATTATAAAACTTATTCCGCGTCTACGAGAGAATCCCTCAGAAGTATGCGGAGAATTTCCCCTTTAATTCCCATAAGGTAGGATGTGATGATCCCACGGCACGGTCATTTACAGAGTAATGCTGCAAGACGCAAATTCCGTGTGTGAACGAACAAGATGAGAGTATCGCCCATCAGGCTTAATGTTTTAAGTAGGTAGGTACATGTAAGGTATGTAATATTTCATTGGGATTTGGGCTTTACTCCATATCAGGATGTCAGACTGAATCTGAAATTAGACTTATAGCATGTTTCAGAGTCATTAAAGAAGATATAATGCCTTTATGGATTATTGCAAGTGCAATCTAATAGATTTGCATGTAGGTAGGTATAAAGTAGTGTAGGTAACTGCCAACTACTGCTCTCTCTGGCTCTTTCCTTTCTGAACTCATTCATATTTCGCCCAGTGATGATGATGATGCTGCTAAAAGAAAGGATTATTTACTGGTATCGCATCCTCCTGAACTTTGTATCATTTTATTCTGCATCTTGTGTGTCTGACTGGATTTTTTTGGGGGATTTGCCGTCTCACGGCATGATAAAATATATGTATATCAGGATCTACACTGTAGAAAGCATATAGCTTTAGTTGAGACAGCTCCTGATGTGTGATCATGAGATGGATGGAGGGCGTAATTTTTTCACGGTTCAAAATCCAAAAAGAAGATATTGTTCGGCGAAGGCGAAATGCAATGCAGACACTGAAATTATGATCAATTTATGAGCTCACATTTATTACAAGCTGTAGCATACACTGTACAAAAATGACTTTAGGAGGCAAAGAGAAAATGAATATAATGATGATAATGATATGTAATAATATCATATATATAAACGAGTAATATGCAAATTCAGGAGAGGTAGCAGGACACATCCTCGATCCTCGATTCCTTTTCCGTGCGTATTCTGCTATAGCAACGCACGCGCTACGCTTGATTCTGTAGTGAGCCTCTTGATGTGCTTGCTACACACACACACATGCTACCACGCATTTAGCAGACTGGATGAGGTATACATTTCCCATCACCACTACCACTATATCACATGATCAACACCACATGATCTGTAAGGCCAATCACAGTACATTCTCCTATGACTACCCGGGAAATGCTTGGCTTTGAATTGCACACTTGCCAATAGCATTATCTTCTTCACAGCTTTCTCTCACTCAACTCCATATCCGATACAACAGAGCCAACTCCCCATCATTTCGCTATCGACATTTTCGTCCCATATTCCATTTCGATTTGTTTACATTCTTCATCTATAAGCACGTAAGTTTAAGTGGTGGTAATAATGGGATATTAATTAAATTTTATGGTGCTTGGTTGTGGTATGTATTGTGATTAGTTAAGTGAACCCCTTCTGTTAATTTTTTAGAGATCTACTCGACCTTGAGACTGCTGATTGAGACGAAACCAAAACAACCGATAATTAGTGTGGAGGAGTTTCGCGATCGACATTTTATGCCCGTTTCTCCATTTCGGTTAGTTTACATTCTTCATTTATAAGCACGTAAGTTTAAGTGGTAGCAAGAATGGGATATTAATTAAATTTTATGGTGCTTGCTGTGGTATGTATTGTGATTAGTTAAGTAAATCGTTTTTGTTAATATTCTTATAGATCTACTCAACCTTGAGACTGCCGATTGAGACGAAACCAAAACAACCGATAATTCGTGTGGAGGAGTTTCGCTATTGGGAAATGCTTGGCATTGAATTGCAAGATCTAGCTTCTTAGCGTCTTGGACGCTAACTGGCTGCCTCGTTAATAATAATCATCATAATCTTGGCTGAATACAGTGTATGGAATGAGATACAGAGAATATCAGGAGTTCTGTTGTGGTTTGGACTTTGATGCTGTAGTGGGTAGTGCCATAAGTTGAACAATGTGGGATTTTTTATGCAAAAAAATCCATTCCATTTCACGTTTCGGAACAAAGCAAACGTACTTCCTATACTTTGTCTATTCCATGAATTTTTATTCTTAGTTTTCTCTCAATTTTACTTTTTTTGGGGGGTTGGGTGGCAGCCATGAATAATGGCAATAGGTACCTATCTATGCCTAAGCTCACGAATGAAACTCTCGATGAAGTTCAAGCGACTTGAATGGAGAGATGAAACTAAATAATTCTTTGGCTTAGAAAGGGGATGATGTGCCGCTGAAGAAAAATGGAATTTTTGTTTTGCATCGCTTCCCCTAAAAAGAACCCATTCATGCTGAAGTCAAAACTCCAGATTGGAACACAAAGACTGCTACACACAATCCCCGCACACGTTGTGCAAGAGCAAGAAGTAAAATTGTGTCCTGAAAGGGACTGTTTCATTCATTTTTTATGGCTCTTCCACTCTCTTTACATGGCTGCGCGGCTGGTTTTCCGCAAAATGTGCCAATATACATAATTTACCCGACCATCGAGAGAAGTGATAATGATGATGACTTCCCTGGTAATACTAAGGTACTCATTCCCTCAGTTTGAAATTAAGATTGACTTTATTCCGTAAATATAATAAACGAACACGTCTAAACAAGGTATAAAGATGCGTTTAAAAAGATACAAAACAGTCGAAATTGCCACATGAAATGCTTCAAAGCAATACTTGGAAAAATGTAAGTGAAGTGAGGAAGTTAGAAAAATGACATTATCACTTCTGTCCCGATGCCCGATACCGCCCAACACACTCATCATCATCATCACCACCATCATCCAATCATCTTGAACATCCAAGAAAAGAAACAGAGACTGCACTGAGCAAACCCTCGACAAACATTTTTCTTCTTGAAAAGTACTTACTACGCAAAATGCTGAGAACTGCTTAAAATAGTTCAGGAACCAGAACAAGGCTGACAAGAATATAAGGAGGTAGCAGACTTGCAGACTGCTGAGTTTGCAGTTTTTTCTTATTTTTCGCAACTTTTTATACACACCACCACAATAATATGATAACTGATACAATACACATTTCTGCTGTATTCATCTCATGCAAATTCTGATCCTGACTGTCCTGCAAAAAAAGGAAGAGAAAGAGAAAAAAATCCCTACACAACCCATCACTACCAAACCAAGCAACAACAACACAACATGAGAAGAACCATGTCAGCAAAATGTTGAGTTGGGGTTCGGATCAAGTCAATCTTATCACTTTTTTCTGCATTTTGACCCGAGATAAATAAAAAAGGGTTAGAGCTATATAGTCACTCCTTTCATGTCGTATAAACTAAATATAACAAGTTCAACCCAAGCATATAGCATTCACACACATATAGACAGCGGCCACAAGCTTGATTAAACTTCAGCCAGGGCCCGATACGTCAATTGAATTGAATTACAGAATGCATTTCACTCAAGACACAATCTCATGAAGGGAAGAGAGGGCAAGCCCAATAGGCCTCCAATTCTGGCATTGTACACATGACATGAATAAAAATACTGCAGGAGTACAGGACTGATTGACGCAAACAACTCAGTTTATGTATTGGGACCAAGTGATCAGAAGTTGATAAGAACCTATCTCAAGTCATTCTCATTCTGTATTTCTTGGTGAAAAAAGAACTGATATTTTTTACTTTAAACCCTAGTTAAAAGTCTCAGCTCTCCACAGACACATTAAACAAATAGAGACAGTGTCTATGATTTTTTGTCGTAGCCCTTTTGCCCATTAATCATTTTCATGTGGATAGGCCAAATAATGCATCTTCTGAGTTGATAGTCTTATTTGAATAAATAAGATGATAACATTTCCCAAGCTCGCTTATCAAATTCGACGATAACTATTATAGAAGGAGACTCATGGCGTGAATCTTTTTTTTCAATTTTTTTCTAAAGTCGTTTGTCTGTCTGCTTGCTTGCGTGCTCTGTGATCTCTCGTGGTCTCGGGACAGGAATAAGTGATAGGTTATATTAGCATGAATGTGATGAATGTGTGGGGTGGTAGGCTGAACTATATCACGCTGTTATATTCAGCCAGTCCTGAGGCTCCTATTGCTCCTAATTTTCTCTTTTATTATTCGCTATTTATTCAAAAATTCAAACGAGAGCTTTCCAACGAGAAGTGTAACGGCGGACTCGAGTACATCTGTCGTTCTTGACATGTCGCCAGATTTTGTCATTCTTTTACAGCGCTTTTGACATACATATATAAAATGTGGTGGTAATGGGATGGGGGTGTTTTGATCAAAGTGGAGAGATGATATTGCTACTGGTAAACAGTGACAAAAAAAGGGGGAAATAGTGAGTATAATGGTGTGATCATGTCTTTTCCCTTGTCAGCTAAAACAGTCAACCAAGTTTGTTGAGCGTTTTATAAAATGCGTAATGCTCGCTGTATTTTTTTACATCTTTGTTCTAGTTGATTTTTTTTCATGTTAGAGAATTGCCTTAACCCATTCAACTGCTCCGTATTTCTCAAGCTGTAGTTGGGTATGTACCTAAGAGCTAAAATTTTTGCAGAGAGCAAAATTTAGTTTTAAAATGTGCCAAAAAGAAAAAAAATAGAATTTACAACTTGAAAAATAACCAGCACGCACGATGAAGTGGTGGTGACTGGCGATTGGCAATCATCAAAATCATGATAGGGCAGTTTCAATATGAGCTAGAGTTACGACCTGATATAAATAGCCTATCAAGACTCCATCCAATAATTCACCATTAAAAGTAATAATTATCTACATTAAGCATAACAACCGACGACGACGTCTCGTACTGCTGCCCTGCGTTTTATCAAAAGCCAAGCCAGACCAAGACCACTGAACCACTTTTACTACAAATATGAAAATGGGCTCTCTCTCTTCACAGTTCAAGCAGGCTATAGGGATATGAGCTATTAAAGAAGGAGAAATATAATAGTGGATACAATTTTTTGTAGGTATGTACGCGAATGGCTCCATCATCGCCATTCTCTCTTTCCGACCTCCATTATGAAAAAAAATTACGCGCCATCAAGACGCCAAACCAGTATAGCCATCCATAATAATAAACTGCTATTACTGCGGCTGACTGCGACTAGATATAATGTCGCTTTTGATTATTACACGTTTTGTCTGATGCTTGCCTTGATCCGATAGTGCTAGAGTTGCTGTAGTAGTCAGCAGCATGCCGCATTTGTACACTATATTCCTTGCAGAATCGCCAAATTCCTATTGCCATTTACCCATCTTCATATACTTGCAACTTTCACCAGCTTACTGATGGCTTTGCAATTTTATCTTTATGTCTGGGCTCCTTCCAGTCCCACATTATAGCGGAAACGGTTGGAGAAATGCAAATGTCTATATAAAATGTAGGTACACCACCGCACTATGCGTAGTTATGTCTTCGTAACGAAGAACAAAAATCTATATGAAAAGGGCAAAAACTCGGTTGGCTCCAGTCAAACGGGTCACTTAGGCATTGCTAACGGTATTTCAGACCAAATGCAAAAAGTTGCAAAATCAATGTTTCTTATCTTGAAGGTGAAGATGCTTATAAAGTCTTTGCGGGGGAAAGTTTTGGATTGTTGACTGAGCCTAAGTTTGCATGCAGCCTGACCCTCGCTATCATGATTCATTACAACTTCCTACACTTGTAATCTCTGTTTTACAATCATGAGTGAACACTGATATCAGATGATAGGATAAATAAGATAAGATAAACCATTGGAGTGAAAATCTTAGCATGTTTATGCAAATATTTTGTGAGATGATAAACCTTTTCCTTTGAGGAAAGCAAATCAGGCTGACATTCTGATAAAAAAACAGCAGAAGCCAAGCTTAGAGAAATCTTGTTTTGTAGTCATCGCATAACAGCTTGAAGAAGTCAACAAGCCGATATCTTTAATTCATACGAGAACCCGATATTCCACATTTGATATCATTCCTGCGGCCAAGAAAGTCAGGAGTGATGCGAGTAGTTTGTGAATGGAACAAATCTCATTAAAATTAAAACAATTGCCAAAAGATCGCCATCATATCACCATCATCAATGTGGCAGCACACTCGATCGACTTATTTTGCAAAGTGCCAGCAAAACCTTGGTAAAAGGGCCATTGCCTGATTTCCAACACCAAAACAGTCTTCAAGTCTTCCTTTTATCAATCCAAATGCTCTTTTCCCCCTCGCCTCTTTACTCTATCTTGCCTTGACGTGATTAGGAGTAGTGACGCAGGTTACTATTCTCACTTTAATTATTTCGGCAGGTGTGCTGCGAACCCACCTTCATCGACAACAGAATCTGAAACGGATCTTTCAGTTATCGGCATGCACACATGTTCTCACAGGTTTTTTTTTGTCCATTAGTTGCGCAAATGTTTAAAAAATAAAGGCAAAAAGAGTTAAAAACAAATGGGCCTTCTCATACCTGCTGCTCAATCAAGAATACAAAGTTTATTCCTGATTGCGTCTAGATGTAAACAACTTCTGCCATGAAATCAATGTAGATGAAAGAGTGGTCTTTTCGCTATTGCGCATTTCACTAATTCATTTTCTGCAAAAGACAAAGGAGCTGAGGCAACAAGTTCGCCAGAGGCTGTTGATTACCCTTTATCCATAATATTCGTTCTGGGCGTGCTCCTGAGCCACCGTTTGAGAACCTACCTGTGGCGCTTTTGGATCTGCGTCAATTAATGATTATGGGAATGTAGGGTCAATGCTACAGTTTAAGGAGCGATGCCCATCCGCAAAGCTATTTCCTTCATTGGTAATTTCTAGACGTATTTTCATACAATATTATTTCATTTTGCCATTTTTTTTAAATCTTGACCAAACCATCTGAAACATTAATTATGGATCGCAGCCTAATCTTATCTTGCCTTTCTCCTCCTTGTCGAAACTCCACTTTTAATTATATCTTTTACACCCAACGATCAGATAAGAAGTGTATGCATTCGCATAGCCCATTGTTTGCATTGGTCCTGTTACGAGCCTCAGAGTTTTGCCTTGAACTCGCAAATTTAAAGATTCTAGAACTCGTACTATTAGCTTTGCCATACTTATTGAAGTTTCTACTTAAGAGATGAGTATCTACCTATGAAAAACATGTCATGCATGTTAACTACCCATTTTTTTTAGCATTTTTTATAGACACTTGGAATACTATAATTAAACACTAGCAATTCAAGCTGCAGATATCCTCTACAGTACGATATTTTTTTGAGTGTTTAAAATGCAACGATGCAGTTGCAGACGCCGGGAGCAACATCAAAACTCAATTTAAAAGACAAAGTTACGAGTAGCACTCCATCCCATTTGCGTAGTTGCCTCTTTAATATAAAAAAATGTTACTTTAAAATTCAAAATTTTCCCCGAGATAGTCATAATGATGAATGTGTAAGTCAGTGCGAGAAACGTTGTCTTCTTCTCTGATCCTAATCAATCACGTACGAGTACTGGCTTGCACTTGCGGGGAAAAAAACATACCCGACAGTTTTAACAAAGTTGCAGGGAAAAGAAACTTTTTTCTTTTCTGCTACTGTGTAAAATCGATGCAATCACTGTGCATTTTAATTAGCTCCGTTGCGATTATAACATACATTGTTCAAGAAACCAGATTAGCAAGTGCGAAATGAGAGGAAAAAGTGCACAAACTGATTCCACACACTCTCCAAGAGAGATTTAGCAAGGGCAGGGCAGGGGTTGCTGGCATCGATATAACTAACCTGACTTTTGATCTTGTTAAAAGCTCATCATTTCAATGTAAGAAAAAACTGAAACAATTTATGCTCAAAATAGCATAAAAGCAGGGCGAGCTATCAGTATGCTTTAGTAAGTTGAAATTTATTATTATTATTAGGATGATTATCTTGTTATGATTTTTTTCTTTATAAATCTACTATCAAATTATATTTTTAATGGTAAAAAATCCGTATTTTTATCCTTCAATAAAATACTCTCATTTTGATCTAGACAATTGAATAATTTGACTATAATTTACAAGCAATTTAAATGAAGCACACTGTCGACCAAGCCAGGAGTGGGGATGCAGCGTGACCTTTCCATTTGGACTCTGTGCCCCTTGTGCCCATTTAAATATATGTGCATACGTAATTACTCGCAAATTGCAAGTCTGCCTGTTGCAAATTATAGGTGTCTGTGTGAGACATTAAAAACTTCGTTTTATCTGATTTATTTAACTTCAAAATATCATTAAAAAATTACAAATCCAATCAAATCAAAGGGGAACTTTTCCCATAAAAATGTACAATCCTTCTTGGTGAGCTGCTTCACCCGACCAAGTCCAATATCACAATCCTTCTTGACGAGCTGCTTCACCCGACCAAGTCCAATACCACAATACTGAACGCACTCGCTCGGCCACAGTCCAAAAATCCCAATAATGCTCCCAGATCCTTCTAGAAGCCCAATAACCCCCCAATCCATCCCAATCCCTCTCTAAAACCCACCAACCTCCCCATCCATAGCGACCCAACGTATCTTCTGCACGGCGTGGTGTGGCGTCCTTTTCCTCGGTGGTGATTGGCTGCCCTGTCTCCTCTTCCCCCATATCGCGGGAATCCAAATATCATGAACAAAGGCCACTCTGACGCTATCGCTTTCTCGCACAGCGACAATAGGTTTAACTTAATTATTTTAAATCCTTCCATTTTAATGTACGTATTTAGACAAAATATTTCATACAATGTAGGCAAAAAAGTTAGGCGGACCGTGCCCAGCGTGCAGACGCGGATGGGATCCGAGAGCCTGGGGGTTTTATGATGAATTATGATGATAAATAGCCATTCTTAAATAATGTGTAAAAGGTTCAAAGAATGCATTAGAGCTGCATTCTTGCATGCCTATGATTCCTTCTCATGGGCGTTATTAGACCGTTGCTGGGATTTCCCGTTTCCCCAAAAATAGTAAAAAGAGTCAGAGCTGCAATGGGAAATCGTTTTTGCAATTTTTATTTCATGAGCAGCATTGGAAAATGAGATAATTACGGATAATTACAGGGTTTAACTAGATGCATTTCAAAATAATATCATAATTATAACAATAGGATTATCCCTTTTAAAACAGGTACTTTTTCTATTGTAAAGATAATTACTAGAAGATTGGTTGCGCTATATTTAGAGAAATATGGAAGCATAATTTCCCCCTTGTCCCATTCCAAAAGCTTGTCTGTTCAAACATTCAAGTAAAACTATACGAAACTGAAGAACTGTCGACGACGTCAATTGTCATACCTGAGCTTCCTTCATGAGAACTGTCTCGTGTGCAGTAATATTTTCAATGTAGTGGGAATTTTTTCCCCTAGAATCTCTCTTATCTATCACGTCACCAACCCTCGATATGATACATATATGACAGCCAGCCGGACGCGAAGACGAATACTAAGTTTTTTTATATGGCTGAGCGCAAAACACAATCACCTTTAACTTAATAAGGGTCTGTGGTCCGGTCAAGATAAATGAACTTTACAAGGTGATCGATAGTGCAAAGTGCGCACAAACATGTTAACATGAGATGAAGCTAGCAAGAATGGAAGTTGCCATTCTATCATCTTAATCTCCTACTCTGACAGTAACGAGCCATTCCATATTTTTTCTCACTCATGCAAGGTGAGCCTCTTCTTCCTCTTTGACTTGGAATCTAGCGTGAGGCAGCGTTATAGATAATTGGAAGATAGTAATACAATGTTGCGAGGAGCGAGTGAGATGGCAAAAATTCCGCCTTGGATAGATTTGCATGAGTTAACTCTTTCTTCTCAATCAAAAGTAGGAAGGAAAAGGATTCGCAGGAAGACATATGCAGTGATATTTGATACTAATATCATTTGCACTTGTACACAGGCAACTCTAGAGTTTCCGATAGCTCTGCCTAATCATCTAATCTTTGCTTCCCAGTTGTCCTTTAATTAGTGCAGCGGTTCAATGCCAGCTTCCATCAAAGTTCAGTATTCAGCGAATTGACTGACATTTGGCTCGCACACATGACCACACTTACTTACTTTTGTTTTTTAGGAAAAAGTTGTTTATTAAATGAAGCAGTGAGCCAAGACGATGCCTGTTGATGCTCAAAAAGCAAAATGTTTTTCATAACAACAAAAAATGAGCAAAAAAAGTTTTTGCCTTGCACTAGCAAAAGATGACAGAGAGGAATTGTATTGTGTTGAGGTAACAATTTGTGGCTCTTTTTTCAGCAACTTTTTGTAAATAATGCAGAGGGATGTTCATTTTAAAATGTTTCATCTCCAAAACATCTATCATGAAATACTTGATTAGATAATTTTATACATTATCTTGTTCATCCCAACTACCTATGCACTTTATTTTACCTTGCTTTGCAACTATTTGCCCTTATAACTATCATTTCGATATGGTTGGTTGATGGAAGGATCGGAGTGTAATTCGAGAACGTAGGTATGGATGCGCCACAAGGACAGCAAAAATGGAGAACCATCGTACCTAGTTTTTTATTATGCAGTGAATACAAAGTTGCAAGGACACAAGATCCAAAAGATTCTGACATACCTTAGCGATATCAATATTGAGGATTGCCCTAGTCATGAGTGGATTGAGAAATTCAAGAGTAAATAGTAAAAAAACAAAGTTTACTCTTCATTGCTTCCACTTATTGTAAAACAGTGCTCAGGATGTATACAATATTAATAATAATAATTGAGATTAGATGTCCCTTGTGCTTCCTCAAGGAGAAACTTATGAATACAGACCTTAACATAGTATGTGTGTGCAGAATATACTCTCATATCAATATTACTTTGTAATTATGATTTCAGTTTGTCATTTTTTGTTAATATCTGTACATAATATTTATGTTACAAGCTTGATTTAGATTATGACAGTTACAATTTGAGATATTTGGGGCAAGGAGTAATCCGAAATACATGATAGTTGGATTAACAATAAATAAAGTTCGTATTCTTTACAACATCTTACATGCAAGAGTAGTCGCAATTAGGTGCTTCAATCATTCATTGAATTGTTTGACTAAAACGTGTGGTGACAACGGTCACATACGAGATGAAGTGAATGATCCTATATTCTTTCAGTGAAATCAGGGATAGTAAAGCCAAATTCAGACAAACAACTGCGTAATGGACATACACAAATTGTCAGCTTTCCTAAAAATGATTTCATTAATTAATTAGTTATATCCCTACTCTATTTCTCACCGTCAACCTCACGTTTGAACAAATATTTTCGTAATTATTTTGGTACAACATAGTTTATTTTCATCACCAAAGGGCATAGGGTACGATTATGCAATGTGCTAATGCCATTTTTTTAAGTGACTGGTCATATTTCACATACTTGTACCAATGTCTGGTTGACTGGCTATAATTGCTAATGTCAATGTAAGATTGCGCTCGTAACTTGTTATGATTATTAATAACTTTAATTACAAACTTCATCCAAAGATCATCATCCCCACAATGCATGTTGTCCCTAATCTAAACTACTAAACATCACATTATATAATATCAAAATCAATCAAGCAAAAAACGAAACTGCTTCATTTGACCCACCGCACCCCACCTACTACCTTACCGGATCACATTATCACAGGATTTTTTTCTCTAAATGTTAGATCAACTCTGTACATTTTACATTTAATTAGATCTGACTGACCACACAAGCATTATCCAACGCGACTAACATAACATCAAACTCACACAGATAATTAGTTTTGATGTGATACATTTTGCATACAAAGTGCAATATGAGTAGAGGAAAACGCATGGATAAGCTTTAATCTCTAATATACATATAAATGCATTTAAAAATTTTTGCATTCAACATCCAACGTTTGAAGAATATTCATCAATTATACATGTTTGGTTGCATTTGCAACATTTGCATCAGCCCAAATAAAGTAATTTGCAGTTGGTAAGGGTGTGTAACTGTTTATGATCATTCCCATTTTATATTTCCTTTTTAGCTCTGTTTGTATTGAGATAGTACAGAAATCATGTCATCGCCTACCCATTCCCAATCTTGATCAGTTGTTTTTCCCTCATTATACTTATTAGATTAAAGGCACAACAATGGAGTGAGATTGTTCGTGTCTGTGTAGGAGGTATGGGGACTCCGTAGGAAGTATGAGTTGCAGATTACATTGTAATTTTGCAACAGATAAAAATGCATATCTTTTATGAGAGGTTTATTGCAAGTGCAGCTGCATCTAACAACGATGTAGTTAATGCACTATTGCAACTAGCTGCGTTTGCCAAGCAAAACGTGAGGTGCAAGCGCAATGTATTACTTTGTGTGGATGATAATTTGTAATACTATCAATATTAAGGCTGCATTTAACTCATTTGTTTGCAAATCAAACCAAGCGTTTTATACTATTTATATTCCAAGTGCCACACTGCGGAATACAAAGAATTGCTAAAATGTGAAAAAATACAAAAACCTTCGTTTGCAAATCTTTCCAGATTTCTGCAGATGCAGATACCAGATACTTGAAACCATTAAGAATAGATTCCGGATACAATTTCATTGTATGGCTTAGCCTCAAGCTATGCACACCGTCCCCAGTGGGCAGGGCATTTAAGTTTTCAAGTATGATCATAATTTACGATGAATTATGTATCACACTTAAGGACTGCAGTTTTAAACAGTTAAGTGCATTTTATCATATCCTGTAGCACGGGGAACTGGATGGCACACTCAATCACACGATATGTCATGATGGAATTAATTGATGAACAATAAATTCTTCTTTGCACTATTCCGTTAAAAACTGATAATAAGGCATTATATTAACTTTTATTATTGGACTATTATTAATTAGCCTTTAACTTCAATGATATAGAACGCATATTTAGGGACAAGCTTGAATGGATAATTACAGGGTAATAATTAATTGAGGAAAAGGTTTAATTTTTCAAGAAAAAATAACAGCATGTGTTTCAAGTTCCGGCAAACCAAGAGGCTCAATGGCCACTATGGTGCCTAACAAAAATAGCTCAATATAGCAACTCCAATTAATTAGGCAGATGTCATACAAATAGATACAAAGATTTTGAGCAGAAACCCAAGAAATGAATTAAATGGGTTGAATCATTACGGTTTTACATCCATAACAGTGCAAAGCTCTTATATCTTTTAATAATTTTACCATTATTAATCTATTATTACTCAATAATCAACTAATTTTATCCGGTGACCGCACCCGCATCAAACAGAAAAGACCTTGATGAGGCTGTTGATGTTGGTTGTTACAGGATGATGAAGAGTTTATTGGGTTTACAGGATGCTGATCATCATGATCCATGGTTTTTAGCAATTTTGTCGATGAACATGAATGAATTCCAAATAAAAAAATCTACCAAATCAAATCCATACGGATCAATTGTTCATCATCATCGCATCGCGTCATCGCATAGCCATCGAATAATACAAAATGGAGTAATGTTGTTATTTTACACCTTTTTTTATTCAAATATCCATAAATATCGACCATAAAACGCGAGGATTGGCTATAACTCTTGTGCAAGTGCAATAATTTTTATTGTAATGTGGTCTGTCTGCTACAGCTTGTTTCTGGCTTCCACCTCGTATCCTCAATCGTGCATTATTGTTATTGCTGGCTATGCCACACACAGCTTTTCTTGAGTTGAGCAATTTTACGATTTGATCCATCGTACTTGCCTACTCTATAGTGAGGAGAATAAGCAGCCGTGTCGTAGGCATACAATAGGTATCTTCCTTTCTGGCACCGCTTTCGCTGTGCAAACAGTGGTGGTAATGACCGATTTGTTGCCAGTTGCCATTTTAATAATGGTGGTTATACCTAAGACACTACCATTCGCGAATAACAGCCCTCCGCAATACAGCTCGTACCAGGAAGAAGACAGAATGGGATTTGCTGTGAGAAGTCGCGAGAAAAAACGCCAACGCAGCAGAGAAATTAAACCCGACTCGACGTATTTATCTTTCCTGTTATTCACATCTAATGCATTTTTAGCTTCCTCGTTTTGAGTCAATATAGCTGAATTTTAACTACGATCTTCTTCCCGGATTTTTTTAGATCTGGAAATAAATATCGGTTGGATTGGATTGTGGAATTATGCTTCCTTGAAGATAAACTGAGTATTGGACTCACTTCCCACTTCACAAGCTAAAAACCCAGTAGCCAAACCCCATTCCAGTTTAAATATGAGAGATCTTTAATTTATGTTGGGATCATTGCAAGTGCATCTTTCATTGTAAAAATCATATGCATAAATATAGGCACTTCAATTCTCCCAAATGGGCCGAAACTCGCCAATTGGCATTTGAACCATTTCCAGAAATGGATTCCTAAATTATCAATTATACTACCTTTGCAGATTTTCCCTTAACTGTGAAATAATGATTTAGATATAACATGAGATCTGGAGGAGTGTGCCTTGATTTATTTATTATTTTGATTAGCCAGCAACTCGATGTCATTTAATCTAGGTATAACATGGTTCATTGGATGCGTGAGAGAATAGCAGATATTAAAATTTGGCGAGGTGAATAGGTACGCTGATAATCTATCATTTGCCTTCTGCCTTCTAATAGTAACTGTTGTATTCGTTAAGTTATTCATTCGGCAAGGTAAACTGAGAGTTGGAGTTGAAGGAACAGCGATAAAAAGAACAAAGCTATAGAAAGAATTATTGGAATGGCTTGTGCTCTTGCTGTTGTTTACGCTGTAGAACGTGAACGCACCCAATAACCACGGCGGAGCACAGAATACAGCGATTAAAATTCTCAGATAAAAAAATATTATTTATGTTATGTGTGCTCAGTACACATTGTAGTAAGTTGTTAAATATACCCACGTACGAGTATCTCAGTCTGCACCGTCAATCCTCAAAATAGTATTTAGGTACTCAGCCTTCACTCGTTAAAATTCATATTGCAGTTAGAATCCTGCACTGAACAGACTCTGAGCGAAAGATGAAAACGTGAGTGAAGGTAATGGAACTTTTGTCTTCCACCCCGTCATTATTCTCAATTTAAAAAGTGTGTGTTCGTCAAATCATAAGAAGAAATGGGCTGCATGTCATTTTTATTGTCTCGAGCCTTCAGGGACAAATGGGGCGACAAGCATGGTGCATCGTTGGGATTGAGAAAATACTCGTAATTATATTTTTTATATTCAATAACGCACAAAAAAGAGTAGGTAGACCTTGTCTAGGCTAGTTTGACATTTGTTTTGGGAATATTCTTTCAGATTAAGGGTAATTTCGCTTAGGAATAGCTGTTAATGAAATTCGATACATTGTTATCAGGTTGAATTGATATATGAACAGTGTAACTAGTTTAATTGCCACAGAGCACGCGTAAAAGCAGTAGATTGTAATGGCATGCTAACCTTCATTCTTCTGATACAACTGTTTCGAAATATTGAAACTCTCCCATTGTAATTAACTGCTATCAAAATAATGAAGCGTGTCCTTCATCATTAAACTAGCATCCTACAGCTAGCCATAAGATGTATTAGTGAAATCTAAATTGTCATAAGCATAAATTTTTGTTCGAGCTCCAATTCGAAGTGAAAAAAAATCAAGGAAAATATGGATTGATACGTTCTCGCTGGCATGATTTATTATTATACATACTATTTAGGGACATCGGACAACCGAGAGCAAAGAATTAACTATTTTTAAATTTTAAATCCCAGTTTCCCAATGTTTCTGCGTTTTAAGCACAGCTTTTGTTTTCTGCATGGCGCCAATGACAATGGCGATATGATAACGTCTAGACTAAAGTACCTTAGGAGTAGGCAGATTCAAAGATGCCAACCACCTCTAAATCGAAAGAGAAACGCTAAATGTTTTACCATCATCATCAGATCACCTTACCGTTCTCGTATAGTAATCCATGGAAGTCTGTGTCATTCACTTATGACATTCAAATATTATCTTCACATGGGTAGTGATGGAAGATGAGAAAAGTCATGAAGACTGGCCTTCACTCCACCCAATTTTCTCTTTTTGCTATCTATCAGAGAGAACTGTAAAAATATGCTTTTGCTAATGATATGCTACTAGTATATCCAATGTTGGAAACTATTGACTGTTGATATTGTGCATCCTGTGAGTGAGTACTTGCTAAAAACTCAACAGTGAGGTCATGGAGTCAAGTGAGTCCATCAGCCCATTGTTTTACTGAGCAGGAGCAATAAACAGCCTTCATATCCTCACCTTGCTTTGTTCGTACGGTTATCTCTTTGCATATTGCACAAAGCTGGGACTCTCAGCCTTCTCACACATCCATCGTAACAATGTCTATGATGCAGGAACGAACGCCTCCGTCATTTATTTCAACACAACAAAAGTCACTGAGTACAAAAAAATTATAACTTGTGCCCCAGAAAGTGTGACTGACTCTTTAGATGGGGTACCTAGCTACTGCGGAGCATTGAGCGGTTGCAGTCTTTTTTTGCATTTTAAATTTCAACCTATCTACGCATCGCAGCTACGCTATTATTAAGGATTTCTGCGAATTGACATTGGCAAAATTTATGCTTCTTGAGTTCAATCTAATCAATAGGTTGAAATTGGATGCTCTGGGATTCTGGGAACAGCACCTGGCCAAACTTGATTTTCTTAAGGGGAAATTAAGCAAAATGGATTCTGTAAATTGCTCGAAATGATTGATGCTAAATGGAGCAATGAAATTCAAAACTTCATTGAGTAGCAAACAATATAATGTTGCATATTTTCAGAATTCTCGTACATTCCAATCAACATCCTACATAGAAAGTTTTAAATGCTGAGTGACCAACCAACCTTTTTAAAGTTCATACTCATATTATGTACCCCTGCCATGCACCCCACTCTGTTACAGGGCCTTTTAGTTAATTTTAAATTGCTTTGCTGACAAACATCGATTAATTTTATATGATTGCAATTACCTACTTACACATACCGATATGATGATGGAGACTTTCAATCCAACCTACAGGACTAAATGAGAATTCCTACGCTAGGCATCGCATGTCCTTACTTTGCGATTTCGCAATTTGTTTTGCTGAAAAACGACAACTTAATTGAACATCATTACGGTTACGCTAAGAGTTCATCGTCGTCTGTACATGTTGTCATGAAATGATATTTGGTAACCTCAGTGCGTACATACCTAAGCCCCATAGCATAGAAATTATCCTCATCCATTACGTTGTCTTCATTAGACTAGACAAACAAAGTATTTACCGACCACACTACCTGCACTCATAAAAAGCTTTATAAAAGCTGAAATTGCCTATATGCAATAAAAAGTCCCACCATTTCAAGTCAAACTTTATCTTAAATCCAATTACAGATACGCTATTAGATAATTGGCAATGTTATCCTTGCAACAAAACTAGATTTAATTATATTTACGAATGGTGGCATACGGATGACCTACGACAATGGCTACCCCTCATTTATTCTATTAAGTTACTAAACGACGTATAAGTACAACTTCATGCAAATTTCATAAATAGTTCCTTATACAGAGTCGCACGTCAAACATTTGCACAAATCATATAAATTCTGTCTGGAACAATCGTATAAGCGGCTTCCTGGAAAACTTGCATCATGTCTCATGGGCATAACTAC
This sequence comes from Lepidocyrtus paradoxus, assembly GCA_034696885.1. Taxonomy (NCBI): domain Eukaryota; kingdom Metazoa; phylum Arthropoda; class Collembola; order Entomobryomorpha; family Entomobryidae; genus Lepidocyrtus; species Lepidocyrtus paradoxus. Next base: position 80,043 of record JAQGAH010000048.1, read on the forward strand.
ACAGTCGAGTCTCGCAGTCTGTGACGTTAATGACGATGTTGTATTTTGGGAAAGGGGTGATGTTCATTTTGTCTGGCGTGCCTCAATTCGTGCTTCAGCCAGATTAAAATATGATGCTACGTAGGCTGGCCACAGTAGTAAAAGATACCTCATTTGGGTAATTGGAACTATATTTCCAAGAAGTGTTTTCAGATAAAAAGTCCAACCACATTTTTTCATGAGAGGGTGAGCAGTGTGCGTACCCACACTATTTGTTTCTCTTAACTGTATCACGTCGAGACTCCTACCAACAAGAGAGCCACTGACTGAATATTACCATTAATAACCCCACAAAAGATAAAGTTGAAAAATATATACTTATGTACATATCTATTTTGTGATAAAGATCTTCTTTTCCGTCTAGTCAAAACATAAAAACCATTTGGCTCTCTCCGACTGATTGACTGGAATTTGACAGAGGTCAGATGGATGGGGCTTCCAATGACGTCAAGCTTTTTTTTGCAGCGTACTATCAGTACTAGGTATTAGGCATTGTATTGTTCTGTATGGATGACAGGTGCTTTCAGCAATAATTTTGCAAAATTGTTTTTAACCGATTAAGAAAATTGTGCTGATGATGCACATCATTTCATCGTGCTGGACAAAATAGAAATGAAGATGATAAATTTATCATGCAATACTCCAGCTCATTGAAAAAAGTCAATAACCTACGTATGTTTTCCTCCACAATATTGTTGACAAAAACTTACAAGACTTTTAATAAACTTTCCATTCACATTGGGAGAAACTGTTGTCTTCTGTGCAGTATTTCAGTTATAAAGTGAAGCATGAAGAGAAAAATGTGTTGAATGGGTAATGGTAGCGAAAGTCCATAATTTGGTTTGCATTTCCAGTGAGATTATTCCTCACATACAAATTGATACAAACAGCCCCAATCTCCAAAGTTTATAGTGCAAACAGAATATGGACTAAGCAAAGAAAACTTACGAGGACTACCTAAGTTCACTTTCTCCGTTTATTTTTTCACCAATTGTGGAAGAATTTCATTATAGTACTCACATCGCAAGGATAACACCATTTGTCATGCCATTCTGCCATGTTACGACTTTAGGTTCATTACGAAATTATTTCCAAAGCATCCGTCGCCCACCACTTGAGTTTTCAAGCTTTTTTTTCAAGTAAAACTTATTACAATGCTTACTCAGTTAAAATAATGGGAAGGGAGAAAGTGAACGCAAGAAATAAGTTCCCTTGTCTTGTTGTCTTACCTTTTACGGAAATGAAATGATAGTGGACTTAAAACCCTTGTCAGCTTCATTTGACGCTTGACTTCCTACCTAAATTTGCTTTCAAGTTCGTGCATATCCAGATACTTGATCCAATGGACATTAAAAAAGTCCACATTCATCAACTCCAACCTAATATTTACTTTCTTTTGCTTCGTTCTCTCATATGCTTTACTCTGTTTATATTCATGAAAGAAGGGATGAGAAGCGGAGAACAATAAAATAAATATTGTCAACCAGTTTCAATATTGGCACTGCATGCAAGGCAATGAAAAGTAAAAGCAAATAAAGCTGGAGGGAATCTAATTCTAATTGTGTCTTACCTGATTGATCTGGCTCAGATTGAAAGGTCTCAAGACTGATGTTAAGATCTGGGGAAAGCAGAGCCGCTTCTCCCCACCAATCACAAAGCATGAGATGAACTCGCCCTCCAAATATGTCTCCACTTTCTCCGTCCTAGATCGATCAGGTGAACTGAGAATTGGGGGTGGCAGGGGCTGATACACAATTGACTGCGGGCTTGGTGAAGTCGCAGTGCTTGGTGGTGGCATGTCACTAGAGCTTCCGGGTCTCTGAATTGACTGATGATGATGTTGGAGAAGCTGACCATTCCCTCCCACTACTGGAGAATGACGGCTCTCAACATGAATTACTTGAAGCGCTTCAGGAGGCAATTCTTTCACGTAGGCAAGTGCCGTCGCAGCGATCATTTCTTCCGGTGTATGCTCTCTCAACCGATCCTTTCTCGTTGGATAGACTCCAACGGAAGGAGCAGATGACGTTGGTGACGTTATGTTGCTTACAACGTTAACGTTGATTGTTGCCACCGGGCTGGATGCATTTGCTGGGCTGCAACTACTGTCGCTACTTGTGTCGCTGGTGGTGAAGCTGGTCGCGCTGCTCCTACCATTCATTTTAGCTGCCACCGGCTCTCCCAGCTCATTCTCTTCTTGATGAATATGATGATGATAATGGTGACTCTTTGAAGATTTGATTGGGATCTCATCTTCCGGCTCTTTTTTGATTTCTCTCTCGATGCAAATCCCCGCTCTAGCATTGCCCTTATCTCTTTGCAAACTAACTGCCTTCTCTTGAAAATCGAAACTTCCCGTTCCAGCCCCACCATTCATCCGGGACTTCAGTACAGTGGATAGCTTCAGTGGTCCCTGGTGACTGCCGGTCTGAAGGTGATTGTTCTGCAGCTCACAGGATACAAGGCCCTTGACACATTTTTCAATTTTGAGCCCATAGTGTGGTGAGCCCCCAACAAGACTTCCGTGAGATGCTGCCAGTGTGTTGGAAATCATGTTGACAGCAGAGGTCGACCCCACTGAGGACATTGGGGTTGACGACGCTGAGGATGAGTTGCTGCTCCCATTTGAAGCCGAGTTGGACGAACCACCCTCAAAACGAGATAAAACTGAGTTGGGGCCACTCAGAGTATTCGCGGCTGTGAGCTGATAGCTCTTCAGTACTTTCTTCAGATGGGGACTAGGCTTCCCTTCCATGATAGAAATTTCTAAGGATGATGATGGTGACGATGGTTTTGATGACGGCGGTGATTCAGATGATGATTTCGGAGATGTGGAAACTGAAGATGGCGGAATTTTCATGGGTACTGTTAGTTGATGTGGGTGAAACCAAACATAAAATAAATGTTCTACTACAGCGGCAGTAGCGTTAGACTTGACAAATTTCACAGAAACTTTTCCGTGTTCACCCAAAAATATAACTCCAAAACTAGTACCCTCCACGCACTTAAAACTGAAACTTTCAAATTTTTGATGTAAGCTAAACTGGAGTTGCTATTTGTACTTTTGGATTACACTTTAATTGACTTTTTAAAATATGAAATATGTATACCACTTTGTTATTCGTGTCGACAATAATTAGCCAGCTCCTTTGATTTCCAGATGTTGCAACTTGATTCGTGAAATCCTACAGTATCCAGTTAAACTCATCATTTTACTAGTGACAAACTGATGACTTAAATATCTACTTTCACTTATGGCAATGTACAGTGAAAGTGTAGATTCGAGTTGGAGTTGAACACGTTTTCAGCTTTTGATTAATTGATTAATTTAGGAATCATTTGAGAATGCACAGGAGAAACTGAATTATGTTAAAATGTGTCCCCGAATAAAACCTTGAACAATCAGGGATTGCTAAATAGAACACTGTTAATATGTTTAATGAACCTTTTTATCACCACCTCCTTCAAACTGATTATGTACAAGAACATATGCGTTATAATGTAATATTGAGAAAATGGCAGTATCAGAGTAAGGTCGCCGGTTATCCACAATATCTTTAAAATCTTGAAACAATCTTAATCAATCATATTACTTTCACCGGTTAATCAACCTCCCACCATATTCACAGTCCATTGTAAATATATCCCAAACTCTGGTCAATTTCTCTGCAGGCAATTAGCAACTTTAGCTATGTTACACTGTAGCTGATTTCAATTTCCGATCCTTTCACATCCCTCTGCACCCACACAGAAGAGATCATATTTCAATTTTGAAAATGAACAAAACAGACTGTCTATAAATTTAACTTATTTATATACACAGTCAGTTAAAATGGCAATTAAAATACGACAAGGTCCTCCAAACAACTAGAAAGCCTTTGACGAGTAGTTTAGTTCTTTCCCTCAACTTTCTCCACAAGTTAAAAAAACTTTCCACTTATGATTTCCGTATTTTCACTGTTCCAGTTTCAGCAACTCCTTCCAGCTAGCCACCAATCTTTATCTTCCCGGCTGCTACTGAAAGAAAATTAAAAAGATTTTTACAATTCTCCACTAAAATCTCAGTTCCAACTTATTCGCACAATTATCTGCAAACGTGTGTTGGAGCTCATTCATTCCCAATTCCATTCACTTCAGTTTCATCTTCCCTCACATCGAAACCAAGTACAAGCACATATTTTACATGCAAATCCCAATTAACTTTTTTTAATGCTGAAGAACGAGCAGGAGCAAGATGAACTATGAAGAGCAAAATCTTATAAGTAATCTACACAGCAAGATGATAAACTCTCTCTCGTCTCATGCGATCTTTTTTCTCTCGCCCTCTCACAATTTCAGTGTGTCTGTCTATATCACTGGCATGTACTATACTGAAAGGATGTCTGTCTAGACTCCAGACGGTTAGGCTGTTCCTCATGTACTTCACTCCTCTTTTTTTACTACCATAAGCAAAGTGTAACGTATACGCAGTGTAAAGACAACATTGGCAAAGTTAAGAATCAACATTAAGTAGAATCCATAGTGTACCAGGCCATATTACAATCCCATACCATTTGCAACCATAGACCATACCCAAAAAAAACTGCTCAAATAATCCGATCCAACCTAACACGTAGAACATTAAAGTATAAAGTACCAACTTTAGCAAGTGGCATGATATGCAGGAGCTCTCACAACTCTCAACGTCTCAACCCAGCCATCATAATCATGAGCACATCCACTAACTACAATAACAATAAGCGAACCAACAAGGGGCCTGCATAAGAGCATGGCTTTAACATAGTTTACTACTTTACCGACTATAGTAGAGCAGACAGACAAACACAAAGTGGTTTTACAACAGACATAAAATTACTAACGTAAAAGGTAATTCTTGTTTGTGGGCTTCTTTTATAAATATAAAATGTTTCGTAGGTATCAGAACTAAATGGTGCATAGGTATTGCGTATCGCATGAGATGATGATGATGATGATGATGATGATGACGATCAAGCAAAAGGCTTATGGCATGGGATATCAGACGATATGCCTAATCCTTACCAACTCCTCCTTACAGTTGCGCTCAGCTATTATTACCCATCTCATTTTTAGCCTATATCTCCGTCTTTTTTACAAGGGTTACCAGGTACGATCGCTCGTTAAGTTTGAAATGGTATACCTGTGTGGTTGGCTAGGGATGTACTGACAACAATGTGGTGGTGGCAATCATCCCATCATCATCATCAGCTCACGTAAGAACTTTGTTTTTCCTCTTTTCCTATCAGCATAGCATCGGAATGATCAGGATTCGCTCTCGCACTCAGTCTTTTACTATATTTACATTAATACTGTTATTATTACATGCTCAGACCATTATTCATATCGAGATGTTGGCTACGGATGCAGTAAACTTTGTGGTTCACTATTATTATGAAAAAAAGGTTATCCTTCTTCGTCTGTCGTGAGGACGAGACGAGGGCTGAGAGGGGCAGACAGCGTTGTTGTATTATTAAATGTACCTAAACGTACTTTTTTCATATTTTTGTCTATCTGTTAGTTAGCCGTCAGGTCGCTCGTCCTCATCCTCATCATCTCTCATCCTTCGTTCCTCTCATCCCATTTACAAAACATCAGGTCAGGATCGTCGTCATGATCATCATCTTTGATGAAACCCCTCGCCAACAGAATCATCCTGATCATAACCCAATCTATCGTACAGTTTACAAACAAGCTGGGCAAAAGTAGCCATATCATCGGTCTTGTAAGATAATATGAATGAAAAAGTGCGCATCCATCTTTTTATCCTTTTTTAATGATGTTGCGTACACAAACAACAAAGTACGGAGGGATGATGAGGAGTGCATCCCTGAAAGGGAGGATGATGATGATGTGATGAAGACGATGCATTCTTCAACTCTTAAACATTTTCCATGCAAGCTCCTACACTTTGACTGCCATATCATGATTGTGTGAGCTCTTCTCTTTGCCTTTGTTGTTGAAGATGTAAAAATGAAAGATGCTCATATGCAAGGATATCTATTTTTTTGTATATGAGGTAATGATGAACTTCTGCTGATGATGCTGATGACAGGAGATATAAAAGTATTTGAAATTACATGTAAACCCGCATATGTATGCACATGTGGGCATGATGATGATGATGTGGTGCGAATTTATTACTCTTCTACGATTTCAGATTTTCATCTGCCTCGTCTACTCAATCAAAATAGGTATCTGGGAGCGTCTGTCTCGCGCCAGCACAAGTAGGTAAGGTAGGTATAAGTATAATTAAACTTATGATCTGAATAAAAGGAAAGCGAAGAGCATATTACGCTTTATCATAAAGCTAATAAAACTCAAGTCAAGTGGATTATAGTTTTTTGTAATCGTAAGTACTGTCATGATAAGACTAGTCATGTAACAATAAAATGTTAATACTCCCTGCGATACTGATAACGATTAGCTAACTTTTTATATGTCTGTCCCTCATTCATATCCATATCGGTCCTTGTACTTAAGACTAGACGCTGAGTTTTAACTCTTGTTTTGTCTGTATGATTATGATCGGATTTAAGGGTGGATTTTGGATTTCGGATTCCCTTCAGCTTTGAAATCAACACGACCGGCAGAGTCAAATTCCCCACTTAAGTCTAGCAAATTGTGAAGAGGAACATGAGTGAGCACTTTAGTTCATACAGAGCTCGAGCCGTAGAGACGACAACTAGGAAGCCATAATAATGTTCATTCAATTCAATAAACTACGTAGGTATTACATATATTTCTACCGATGACAGTGTGTGCAAGCATTAGACATTTATAATAAAAAAAAATTACATGTATTTGGTTCGGATTCCTGCCTTGCTGGTAACAAGAGAAGGTCACGTCAAAGCAAAAAAAAAATATTCCGTCCGGCCGACTACAATATGGTATGAGAGTGTCAGCTCTTTAGCTCTCTGACTGAGCAAGGGATACAAAAATCCTTTCTGCTGCTGACGATATAGACCGTCCTCTAATTCTCCTTGTCTTCCTTTTCTTATTCAGTTCACAAAGCTGTGAGTGAAACAACAGCTCTCATATTATATGAGTCTAGCCGCTCATACTTTTTTATCTAACAACTGTTTTCTCTCTCCGCAAGTGAATGACTGGGAATTTAGCCTGAGCCTGAAGTGAGAGCGCTTGAATTGAGTAGAGGGAATGAAAAGAGTGTAGGAGACAGGGAAAAAATTAAGTCGACCGGACTAGGACATTCTGGGTGGATTTTTTTTGTCTAGTAATCCAGTTATAGGGATATAAACAGGCTTATAAAAATGATAACAAACAGGCTATATGTATATACCAGGTATAGGGTCTTTTGGCTTTGTATAGGCCACTCCAATTTAGTGGAATGTAGTTAAAACATGATTATTACAAAAGCTCTTCAAGATGGACCCTAATAACTGTCATGCTCTTGACTGGAAAGGAGTTGGCGACTTAGTTTTTTCCATTCGGTCAATTTAAACCTTATTAAATTAATCTACGAGTATTAATGTCACCATTGTTCTTTCAATAGAGTCCAATTTATGAGTTCCACGATAAACATGGTTCGATCAGCATGGCTGAGGGTATTGCATAACCGAATACATTTTAACTTATCTGGCATAACGTAATCAGAACCCACCCGGCTTTGCCCCATGTATATGGAAAAGTGGGTTGAACTCGTGTGAAAGTTACACTGAGCAAACTTTCTCCTTCCAACTTTCCATTCAACTATGATATAAGAGTCCACAGTATATAGACCTTTATTTTCACTTACTGTTTGCGACGAGACGACTCCTCAGACCATCAGCAGAGTGAAAGTCCTGCACGGTTTTTTAAAATCCGATTGATTTCCTTCACAGACCCACTTAAAAAAGTACATCAAACTAATATTATTTTTCAATGAGCTTTCACCAACTTTCCATCATTCCGTAACTACAGCAAGAGAAAAAATCCATTTCCCCTTTCCCTCCTTTAATTCTCTCAAGTCCAGAGTAAAACTGTAAAAGAATGAAGGATAAAGTACATTTGGTTGAGCTGACTATATGTTCGGCACTTTCACCGGAGATATTATTGGAGCCGCAAATCTCATTTCCCCGCTTAACTCTATTTTCACTCTGTGAGCAGTCCGCACACAATCCTCCCCACACTCAAACTAAAGACGGGCTTTTAGCTAAGCACATTATACGGGACAAAAAAAATGTGCACGTAGACGGGGTACGCTTGTACCCTCCCAGAATATTGTTGATCCAAACACGCAACAACATCCAAGTCCCAGCCTACTTCATACGGATATGCTTGAAATGGATGTAGACAAGTTAGACATCGGCAGTGGAATAGACTCACAAGTTACTTTTCTTCTTGTATAGGTAAGATATAGTAATATGGCAAGACTCTTTTCGCAACTGGCTGGCTCTGGTATGGTCCTCGCTAATGCAATGCAAAAAAAAACTACGCAAGAGAGTTCCACTTCCACTTTCTTCCCTTTCCATCGCCATTCACCGAATAAACTACCTGATTCTCAGAAAGGATGAGTGGCTCTCTGGCTGGTCTCGTCGTGGTCGCTGACTTGGTATGGCTGGGAGTAAAAAAAATATGTTCAGTCTGCCTGGCTCTGACTCGACTATCCAAATGCTGCACTGCACTATAGCTGCACATTGGTCGTGATGATGATGATAGTGATCAAAAGGATGGATGACGATTCAAGACTGATGATAATAGTCCAACGGGATATAGTATGTAAGAAGCTTACACTTGGCTGCGCTTCTCCTACTCCCCGCTTTTTAAATGAAGGGAAGAGGAGCACAGGGAACGAGATAGAATATGTGAGTGACGGAGCCACATTGCTTTATCAAATGAGGAGTTGAAAATGGAAAGATAAGTTTGAGAAGGAAACAGGCAAGGATGAAAGTATGGATACGGATATATTCCAAATTCAATCTGACGCATGTGTTTCGCCAATTCTCCGCATATTTCTGCTGAAGGAATGCATTCCTGATTTTGTCCAAGTTTAGAACTCCTTGGGAGAAGTTAGCTCGACGCCTCCGGTACAATGGAGGTTGAATGCGCAGTACAATTATTTTCGCATACGCGAACAACAAAGGAAATAATATGTATGAATGTCTTTTCCTCTTACGAAATGAATTGAGCTCTCGTGAGCGAGAGCATTTTATAACTCTTCTTCAATCATTTGATATGGATGGAGAGAGAGAGGACGAAACCGAGCCACGTTCCAATTGGCAGATATAGCAGTTTCTCCTCACTCCTTCAGTTGTTAGAGCAGAGGTATATTAAGATCGTGTAGGTAAGGTAGAGCATAAACTAGAGAAGAGTCAATCAGCCTCTTGCTACTCTGGGCTCATCATACTCAGCTCAACTTTGATCACGTAAAAAAAAGTTGCTTCTTACTCGATACTTATACTTCTGTGGTTGAAGGAGTGTAGACGAGAGGAAAAAGAAAATTGCTCTAGCTTCCACCAACCACACCACCACCGCATCCATATCATACCGACTTGAATGCATTATATCACAGTCCATGCCGTCTTCATCATCATAAACATGTGAGAGAGCTAGTCTCTTGCGAAACCAAAATTATCAGTCGTATCCAAGCAAATGGAAGAAAACTCTCTGGTTGTATTTTTACCTTTCAAATGAATACAAATTGTAGTCGAATCGCCGCATAAATTGAAATCCATGCATGTAAAGCTATTTAAATTTCCCAAAGTGAAATGCGTTAATCCAACATATGTACATTAACACCCGACAAGACGACAAGCAACCCGAAACTAATAAGGCATATGTATTACTTCCAAGAAAAGAAAATCAGAGCAAGTTTTTATCTTTGATTGTAATTCTAGTCACTTTATAGGTTTAGGTACATATTGGAAAAAACATTGTTATACAATAATTGATTATTTTTTGTTTTACCTCATTCATTTCTCGCTTCTGTTTCTGTTCAGCAACAAATAAGGAATATGTAATGGAACAATCATCACAATCGTCAAAACTCTCATCATACTCTTCAGCAGTATAATAAATGACCATTCATCTTTCCCCTTCATATCTTGACATGCTATGCAGACATTCTGCTCATCTTATGTCAAGGTACAACAGTGCTAAAAGTGCTTCTCGGGAAGAATTCTTCTTGAATTATACTTCTCCTCACATCATCATTGTCATCATCATCATGCCATGATAAATTCACGTGAAGTGGAGATATCCAAGTTTTTTTTCGATTTTTAAGAGGTATCAAAATCCATGTTGACGATTGAAAGATTCTAATCTCACCGATGACTAGGGCTGCCTACCAGCAATTAATTGTCAGATAAGGAGTCTCTCCTCCGACACTGGATGATGAGTCAAATGATAAAAGAAACAATCAGGGGATAAATGAGAAGTGGAAGTGAGGGATTTTTTTTGCATGTAATTTTCAAAAACGCTTTACAATTCTCCTCTCTCGAAATCATACTTGACTTTGGAATGGAATCCGGAATGAATGGCATATCTACACATTAGGGGGAAAGGATGTAGCCATTATGCGCCTCCTTCAGTCTTTATCATCTTGATCACTTCACATTCTCAATTCTAATTTCGATTATTTTCCCTCTTCCAAACATTGTAGAAAAAAATTGCTTGCTTGGCTATATTATGTAATGGGATGGCTTTCGTAGTAGAAAAGTTGTAATTTATCAAGTGTAAAAAAATGAAAGAAGCTGGGCTAAAGTATGGGAACAAGCGTGTACTTACGAAAGATATGTATCTCGAGTCTGTGGATATTTAAGCTTTCGTGTTCCTTCATCTGTGTATTTTTATGCTTGTTTCCTCCTTTTTTCCCTGCTTTATTTTTTCTTCTTCAGAGTTCAAGCCGAAACATGGATTGATTCGTTGTGCAGCGCTTTGAAAAAATATATCCTACTTTTACCATATGCACTTAATGTAGGGAAAGAGATACATTGTATGAAATTGAATTGTCGATAAGACAGAGTTGTAGATAGGAGAAGAAGAAGATGGTGATATGAGGATAAAAAAGTACTTTTTGTGCACTGTTCCACCAACTGGTTTCCTCTCCACTATCGCTATATAACAATAGAATGGCAATCGTCGGGGAAAAAATGTATTGATGGTGGTGGTGATGATGAGGACGATCGTGATGTGATGCTGGCTACAAGGTTGCTTTTTCTGGTAAATAATAATAGCTGACTCGGCTCGGCAGGCTGGAGGCAAATAAGACCGGATTTTCAGATTTTTCAGGACGTTTTTCCCCTTTATATAATGAGTCCTGAGAATACCTAGCTTTTTTCAAAGAGGGGGAGAAATATATAACTTGTGAATTTATAAGCACGGGCTATTATTATTATCTTCATCATCACCATCATCATCAACTAGTCAGTCAGTCATCATTACTATTGTTTCCTTTCATTTTTTTTCCTTATCGGATAATTTTTTTATACATTGTAGAGCTCGATGTAAATGTGCGTATCAGCGTATGTGCCAATCTACGATGTAGATGTAAGCTATTTTAAAGAACATTTAAAAAACAGCATTATTTTTTTCCAAATCGTGCCTGGCTCTTTTCTCCTGGGGAGTTGTAATAATGGTGGTATTACGCAGTAGAGCTCAAGCTTCAAAGTATTTTAAACTACTTTTTCTTGTGGAGCTCCTCCACTCATCGATTTTTCTTATGTAATTTCTCTGGGCTGAGGGGTAGGTACAATAAAGGAGAAAAATATGTCTTGAATTGAACCAAACTAAGTTGGGAAAGAGGGAGACCATCCATATGAGAGAAAGGTGACGCTGCTATATTTGTACTTTTATTCTCTGAGTAATCGTCACATTATTCACATCACGACAATTGGGCTGATATTTTTCCCATATTCTACTAAAGGTAAATTCTGCCCATTTAAGCATGTTAGGATGGATGGATTTAGCCATTTGTAAAAAAAGTAAGCTCTTATCTTGGCGTTAGGCATGTCGAGGCAAGAGAAAAAGTTTCTTTTGGTGGGTTATTTACTGTGAATGAAGCTGCTGCTGGTAGAGATCTTGTTATTTAAAAAAAAAATTTCTCCTTTTTTGCTGACTAAGCTGAAAACAAGAGAGGAGGCGCCTTTAAACTGATTTTTGTGCTGATTTGACTCTTCTAGTTTTTCCCTTGTAGCTATTTATCACATTCACTGTTTCTCCTCGCTCCTTATGCATGTACATAAACTTTTTTATCTTATAGGTTGGAGCAGAGAATGTGATATAAGTGCTTTATGCTCGGAGACGTTGTTTTTTCTTGGCTGGTTCACCAGCCCCAAGACGACTTCCATAAGAATGAAATACTTGCAAAGGGAAGATGATTTTTTAAGAGAAAAATACTTTACAATTCATCTTGCTAAAATGGGAGTTCATATGGATGTGAAATAGCTTGGGAATATAGATGCTTTCTATATGGAGCGACCCACAATGGGATATGGAGATGACGCCAATGGCCCAAGTAGGTATGCAGTATGGTAATACATATTAGGACAGGATCCTATCTCTTTTAGCCAAACAAACAATCCATATTTCACTAGAGAGTTTGCCGTATTGCAAATCCTTTCTTCCTCGCCGTAGTTCCCGTCTCTTGCCAAAAAATTTTGCACAGTTGTATTGAGTCTGCGTGACCGCTCTGAGGATAGCTACTCCCTCTTTGAAGATGGAGAAGTTCAGGAAAATGAGAAACTCTCTATAGCGTGCTGTGATATACTTTGTCAAGTTGTCTGGCTACGAGACACTAGCTAAGTATATATATATATGCCTAAATACTTGTTAGATTTGCATGTACGACTGATATGATGTAATAACAAGCAGGCTTCCATGTATCAAGCAGGCTTCAAGCTGCAAAATATCTATACCGATGGTGAGAAGTATTCTCAATATATATGCAAACATGCATTGGTGTGGCAGTGGGAGGAAAGGGAAAAAATCGTGCTGCCGGTTGTGATATTGCGACTTGGTATAGCCATGCAGAGTAGCAAGTTTAGGATATGGCAAAATGCAAAAACAATATCCGAAGCGTCAGCAAGTCATCGTATCACCACCACCACCACCGTGGAAGCGGCATAGACGAGGAGTTTCCCAGTTTCTGTCTCATTTCATGTTCTGCCTTTCCTTCCTTGCCTCGCTCCTCACCAAAAACTTTACTACGGAGGAGCAATACGAGCAGCACAACCAAATTCATTGTATGGAAGGAAGGGATCTTACATGATGCTCAAAAAATACTCTATTACAGCATAGGAAAAGGATTGGAAAAGCACACGTTGGTTGGGGAAAGTAGGTACGACGGGTTTTTTATTATGGTGTTGGTTTGGTTGGGTGTAGTAAATGGTGGTCTGAGCAAGCGACGGACGGCCTTCGCGTAACTTCTCACCATACAGAAAAGTATGTCGGACGAGGGCTGAGCCAATCTCTTAGGTATTGAAACATGAGCAATTCATACATCGCAATCGCATCGGGCTGCACTAACCAAAAAAACTAGCATCATCATATCAGAGCATCTCTCTCTGTCTGTGTTATTTGCAGTAGTCTCTGGTGCCACCGTCGATATGCAGTTTTTTACCAGAGTCTTCTCCTCGTCTACCATATCATATCCCAAATACAACATTCAAGGTGTAAATGGCGATACGGTTATATGGCTCATGTCCTTACTTGCTTTGTTGGATGCTCTAGCTGAGATATGCTAAGGCTCTGTGTGTATGCATGGTAGAGTGCAGATTTTGCAAAGACAAACAAATAAAGTTTTATGGAGAGAAATGGGTAAATAGTACCGCATTCATGTGCCTACTGCAGCCGAGAACGATATGATATGAATATGATGATGCTTACTATTATCAGTCTGACTACACCTTTGTAAAGTAAAATGGATCCTTCCTTTTTGCTTCATACAACCTTGCTTTCCTTTGCTTAGATAATGCAATGAGGAGAAAATATGTGATCCCATGTCATATAGTAAAAGCACTGCTGCTAGATCTGCTCTTCGTTCTTCTGCTCCATGCTTAATATGAGATGAGAGGATGGGATATATGGGATCGGAGTTGCAATTTAATTCTGATGGAGTTAATCTCTTAAGACTAAAGGCGAAAGGAGAAGCTCCATTGAGGAGGATGAGGACGGGGAGAATGCTCGGATGGGATTTTACTCTTCTTAAAATCATTATCCCTTGATTGTCCCCTCCCCTTGTGCCACTGCACTGTCGTCGTCGATCTTCTTTAGTCTTAAAGTCAGCATTAGCCGGTTGGCTGTGTTGACTTGAGTTTCTGCGTAGCGGAGATATTTTTTGCATGCATAAGTGGTTTAGTTAAGTTTATGTAAGGATAGGATATGGCAAGATGAATATTTGCATTGGATTAGGATGTAATGTAGGAATAGGATAAACTTATAATTTACAAAAAGGCATATGAAGGCCTTCCTAAAAAGTCGGATGTTAAGTGCTCTTATGCCGACAACGCTTAACTCCTCTTACTTCTCATATGCCATTCAGGAATAATACGGAAATTGAATGATTTTAAGTAAATGGAATAAGCGGACTGTGATTTTCTTAATCTTAATCTTTTCGGAGAAAGAAATTCATTTCATAGCATTACGTACAGCTTCCGCATGCATTGTTTTTGCTTTTCTAATACGGCTGCCGGAAATCTATCAACATTAATAAGTAATTCGTCAGAATGACTGGATTACAGCGATTTGCAATAAATTCACCAAAACATGTTGCTCTCCCTTGACAGTATTGTTCTTAGATTAATGGAGCTGATACAAGATGAAAGTCAATAGGAACTGTCACCATTTCTCAAGATTGATCCCTGCTGTTTCAACAATTTCACCTGTCACTGTCATTTCCAGCGCTTTGGCATCTCTCTACTGTGCACTTTTTTGAAAACAAGACATAAGTAGGTACAGATATATTTAGGTATATTGAATCAGCATATCTTGGCAAATGCAGGATCAGTCACTCGATAATTGTGAGAATGATGAAAGATCTTTTCGACAATCTTTAACTCAACCCCAACACCGGCCTGTCCATAGAAAACAAAATTAATCTGCTATTAAAAACAGCAATTATCTCATTTACCTACGGACACTGTAATGCAGCTAGTTTCTCTCCATTTTTTCCTTGCTACGCAGTCTTGTTCTCGCAAAAGATTAGACAACTAAAACAACACACATTCAAACAGATAAGCCAAGCCAGAGACCACCTCGAGCTTACCTTGCTCAGGAGAAATTCACGGATTATTGCTCTCCTTGTCTTGTTCACTTTAAGCAACATTTAATGCATAATCTATTTAGACAGGGAACTATTGTAATAAA
Organism: Lepidocyrtus paradoxus; assembly: GCA_034696885.1. NCBI lineage: Eukaryota > Metazoa > Arthropoda > Collembola > Entomobryomorpha > Entomobryidae > Lepidocyrtus > Lepidocyrtus paradoxus. The sequence goes on from JAQGAH010000048.1 coordinate 95,400, forward strand.
ATGATTTTTCCATTAAACTCAAAAAAATCCCCTAACGAACGTGTCTTCTCTGTCTGCTGCATAATTTATTATGGACTTTTCTTCTCATAATAGTATTTTTTTTTCAAGCTATACTACTGCTTACTCAACCAAGGAAAGGTGCAATCTATGTCTGGCCTGAAAACATGCTAAATGTTCCACAATATATGTTATTGTTGCATTTTTTTCCATTGCATTTTCCTCTTGTTGAGTTTCTTGTAGTTCTAGTCCCTATTTGCTTTAGAGCTCTTCTTGTTTGTCCAACCAGCTCTGGCTGATTCTGATGGGATGCTAGAGAGTAATTAAAAAATTGGGATTGATCGAGTGAAAACAAGAATGCATTATGCAGTATTTTATTACGCGTAAAAAGCAGCTGCTACAAGGTCATGTCCTGTGTAATAATTCTTTTTAAATGTGTTTTTTCCTCGCTTTTTACTCTTTATTGATAAATTGATATGAGGCTCACGCAGGAAAGTGAACAAAAAAGTGAATATAGTCAGACGATAATGTATAGTCGAGGGGGAAAAAATGGTAGACTGAAAGTAGAGAAAAAGTACAATTACCTGAACCTAACTAGTCAGATAGTGATAGTACGTAGGCGGTTTATAATTACCTACAGCACAGCAGTATAATCATCTCTTGGCATGGTTGACGAGACAGGCTTATTTAAATATCCTGTAGTTTGACCGGTGTTAACCAGCCAAGGAAAAAGATATCAACTGTAATTGCAGCTCTTCTTCCCTTCTCTCCGTTATGAAGATTCCATATGAAAGCATCCACATCAAAAGTATTAAATATTATAAATGCCAGCGTGAATAATAATGACAGGAAGGATATAGACTATCTACCTCTGTGGATTTAGTATTTAAGCGGTATTTTTCACTTAATGGAGTTCATCCTATTTGATTAGCAGAAGGTAAAGTTAGGATGTCGATTTTTAGCCTCATGCTAGGCGAGACGGAGCAAACACTTTAATTTTAAACGGGGACTCGCTTACGAAGCCAATAATGAAATCAGTGGGAAACTAGTAGACTGGCGCTGATCAAATGATTTATGTAGATTATATTTATGCCACACCACCAGCCCAACATGCAGTACCTGTAGGAGCCTTTCTGATACATTTTTTATGGAAGTTGCACTTTCAACTTATCTATATCATGCGTAAACGCCCATGATAACTCTCTTGTATCTGTTGGGCTGTCTGTGCTCTTTTAAATTTTCATTATTCATCATCATCATCACCACTACCAGCATCCCACCTTTAGTCATTTTTGTATCATCGTAATCATAATCATCTTGTCTTGAAATAGTAAGGGATAATGGGGATCGAGAAAGATAAAGTCATAAATTTAAATATGCTTATCGGAATGCATACTCTTGTGGGATTTTTCTAATCGGGGAGACAAGAGAGAGCGTATAATTCATCCCACTTGTACTAAGGAGATGATGCTGGGATGGAAGAAAGAAAGGTGGATATCAAAGTAATTTTAATGAAATCAAATGAACTAGGCATGTAGCATTGATAGGATAACGATAAACATGCAATTTTTGATAAGCCATGTACATATATGCACAGGGATGACTAACCTTTGTTCCTTCTTTGTCAAAAACAAATTTCAGCATTGTAGGCTTCGTTATAATTGGCCGGAGGATGGAGCAACTCTCTGGCAATTACTCTTAATATGTATGAGATATTTTAATAAAAAAATGTACACTGAGACGCCAGATCAGACGCTGGGGGCTAGGAATGCACTCATTGACCTGTGATCAGATCACTGGCTGTATTGCACCAAAAATTATGGTTTTTTTTTTAAGAAGACGATAGCACATCATGAATATCTCATATCATGAATCATGATAAATGTCTGCATATGCAGGCGACAACAGGAATGCATTTCCTCTCTGGCGAATTTGAAGAGACTGGTCGTTTCTCTCCTTTCTTCTTAGCAGCGGTCACTTATGCTAAATTTCAAAGTATCATGGGTAGGTACCCTTGAAAAAGAAACAATTAGCCATACAGTCGCCCTTACAGTAACTTTTACACCAAATTTATCTCCTCCCTTAGGGGCACTCAGCCAGACAAGTTAGGCCAGTAGGATGTAATCCATAATCAGAATAAAAAAAACATTTGTGCGTAGTAAAGTAAGGAAAACCAGTATCGTAAATAATCATAACTGCACTGCTAATATGCAATTGGGCATATATATACTTCAAATGGAAAGCATTCATCATCATCCTCTTCAATCCTGATCGAGCAGTCTTTTATCCGCCCTTCAAACTCGTAAAAAAGTAAAGTAGGCGAGTGCGAGTATGAGAAAAAAGTTGGAGCGAGAAAAACTCATTGTTTGGTATGCATATTTTTTTAAAATGTCGGTCCCTCTTTCTTAACTTTGTCTTGTGTGGGATATTATTGAATCCATAGTCATATCGATACAATGTGATATGATCATATAAACTTTGTTATTATTGTTTATTATTATTATTAATTTAACAGACTCCGCTACAATGTATAAGCTGCAGACATTGTAATCAACTCCAAAAGCAGAAGTATATAATTTAACTGTCAATTTTACTTGAGGAATGACCACATCCATGTACTTTGCTCATCACCATCTTGACATCCAACTCATTTAGGGCTTGCCTTCGCGAAGAAACCTTCAACTTTCAAAGTGCTGTATGGCCCTGGTCTGACTGAAATTAAGTTTGAAAGGGGACGGTGGGGACGACAACAGCGACGATGACCGATCGGCTTTTAGCCCTCCAACTTTATAAGGTAGTCTTTGCACTATTACTGTTACATTTTGCGAGATGCGATCCCATCTCGCTGTCTGTGTCCTTCCCTCAGCTGCCTTTTTGCATTTAGGTAGATAACAGGACTTTCTTTTTGTATAATAGCTTTGCAGTGTGTCATCATGAGGTTTTTAGGGGGGCTAAAGAAGCATTCGGCCAAATACGGATATATGTAGCCTGTCTACAATCATCATCATTTGAATCTACGCACAAACAAGTGCATTTTTCCCCTCATAAAAAAGGAGGCTTGTTGATGTAGTGGAATTTTTGCTCTTTCAAGTACTGCTGCAGGGGAGCATAAATAATAATAAAAAATGCAACATGCAAAACTTCTTACCTATATATTTTTTATTATTATTTATGTAAATACAGCCATTTTGTTCAACAGACAGAATGAAATATAGCTTGTGAGGAGAGACGAGACTGATAGGGGGGAAAAAGTAAATAGGTGTGTAGTAAACTTTGAGGAAAAACTAGTGCGTGTGGTATGCGTGCGAAGTAACGGTGAACAGGATGTGGATGAGGTTTTCAAGTTAGGAACAGTTGGTGAGAGGTGTTTTTTTCTTTTTAATATTCTCATTTTTTATGACTTTTTCTTGAGCTGCGAGCAAACATGAGTATGATGTGTATTATAGTAAGTTTTTTGCATATTGCAATGTGGTGCATGCTAGGTATTTGCTTTGTGCATGAACTTCAGTAACGGCTCATTCTCTCGTGCGAAATCTGTATGCTATAATTTGAAAATCAATGTGTTTCTTTCTTTTGATGATGGTGATCAAGTCATCAGACTGCATTTTATGCATATGAGCGAGTGCGTCATGTCTGACTACCTTTTCAGAATGCAAGGACGGACGTTGCATGAGCTTAAATGATTGAAGGAATCAGCATGACTCCCAAATGGATTTTGAGTAAACAGGAAAACATTAAGGAGGATTTTTACTGATGAATATATGGCCGACCGTGGGAGTTCATGGTTGTTAGGAGGGGTCAATCAATGGTCGCAGGAAGGGGAGGATAATGTTTTACAGATTATATTATTCAGATTGTTAAAACATTTTAGGGATACGGTGCCGAGAAATGTCCTTTTTATCTTTGTGTGGGATGAACTTGCTGAAAATATCTTTATCTGGTGGAGGAAGAGACAGTCGGACGTTGAGGAAGAAGATCAAGAATAGAATAATGAATAAGCTGTAAATTACATTCAATTCATGCAAATGATATAATGTCTAATTGAAGAAAGATTTACTCATGTCTAAATCAAGTATAGACAGACGTTTTCCACAGAAAAGTGAAAAAAATGGTCAGCAAAAATGGGCTGGACACTTTTTTGGACAGCGACAGAACTGGGGATAGTGAATTCCATAAAAAATGGACGGTCCATTACAAAACATGTTTCCCATCAAAACAATAATGCAAGACCCATTCTCGAAACAAAAGAGAAGCCGTTAGGAAGAATTTAGATGAAGTGAGAATTTCTTGGCTTGACTGTTAGCACATTATAATTTCTTTTACTGAAAAAGCTTGGTTTCGATGTTCTAATAGTGTGAGGATATGCTAAATGCTATCCTATCTTTGTTTCCATTTTTATAAAAGGTCTACAAAAAAGTCTAAATTTTAGAAAAGAAAAATTCCAGGAAAAATACTAATGGGTAAATGGATAATGCTCAATTTTAATATGTTCGAAAATTATTTCATATATACTCTATATATGTGGATACTTTGTGTGTCGTCTCAAAAGGGTCTGTTCAAAAGCTAGGTAAGCATTATGTGCGTTATTATCAGATCCATGATCCCTCCTTTTCTACAGATCCTTGACCCGTTTCGTATTTTCAAGGGATCCAGTCTAAGCGCTGTCTCGCCTTCTGTCTAGTTTCCGTCTGGACCCTTCGAAATTCAATTCTCCTTGTTCCTGTCTGTTAGGTAGACGACGGCCCAGACGAAAGAAAATAATGATTTAAAAGATATATTAAAATGATGACAGGGATGTTTGAAGAGGTTTAGTCATCCATTTCTAACTAACGAGTTTGGCTTAAATAAGAAGAAAAAAACGTTTTACGCTAGCATCCCATCATCTGTCTGATTGAACCGAAGGGACAAGATGAAGTACCCAAACAAGAAACACAGGATAAGTACGAGTTGCAGTCTCATTATTACAGACAATGGGGGTACTTTTCTGTACATTGTATGCACATTTCTATTCACTTCACGATCCTCCAAAACTTAAGGGTCAATCCTGAAACGTTATAGTTCATTATTACAACCACACACCCCCGACACAATTTGATTGCTACTCTTTTCCCTTCCTTTGTTCCATTTCCTTTTCAAGCCAAGACAGACAGAGGAAGGGAATGACGATAAGTGCAAGGAGTTGTGGGAGGGAGGATCAACAGAAGGGAAGCTCATAAATCTAGCCATCAATTCAATGTGTAATCGTAAGAGAAAAAAGCTTCTTTACAACTGCACTGGATTTTCTGAAGGTATCCTGAAGGCAAATTAGTTTCCCTTGTACAGTCAGACTTTTCCGAAGGCTCGTCCTGAAAATGAAAAAAAAACTTGTCTTGACTTTGGCTGGCCTGATGAACCACATGGAATAAAGGAGAGGAAGAAAGATCCCTTTCCTGTAATATTATTCTTTCCCTCCATCCTCGACCAATGTAAAACTCAACCTAACAATCAACCGATTGATGAAGCAATGCAACAGAGGTTATAACAGACGATTTTGATATGATATGGTCGATATGGGATTGAAAGATGAAAACAAAATTAGAAAATTCTTAGCCGTTGAAGAGATATAGGGGAAAAAACATTTTATGTTTAGCATTTTGATTTTCTCAGTATTTGTGAAACAACGAGTATTTTTGAATTTCATGAAAGAAACCAGCATGAACAATGTGTTTCATTTACTACAATGATTCTATGTACAACAATAGCAATAAATGCTTTAATTCCTAAAAATAACAAGTTAAGCCGGCCGTTGGGCAAAAGGGGGCATTCAGTATCCATTAAAGTGAAATAATCCGTGCTATTTTTAGTCAGTTTTTTAGCCATGTTTCCTTTGATGCATGGACTAGGGACCAAGGGACAGGGATTATCTAAGGTCCTATATGCTTCAAGGGATCTAGAGGTTCATGGAATCATTTCCTTTCGGCAGTTCTATTTTTATGGTTTTAGTATGAAAACGTTTTGGTGTGTCTCGCAGCATAGTTAAATGAAACATATAAGATAGGTACTTTGTAATTTTTATTTCAGTTAAAAGTAGCTTCTTATGCTTCAGGGAGGACTTAGAATAAAAGGGATTGATGCTGAAAATTGGAAAGGGATATTGATAAAGAAAAAATGCAAACCCTTTTTAGGTTTCAACTTTTAAAATGCTCTGTTTGAAGTTTCATTAGGAAGATGGACTCCTTGTGCGATAGACGTACATTTTGTTAAGATAGTCAAATAAATTTACTTGTGAACCTCCTAACTTTTATACAACCGTGAATTGATTTGTGCAGTTGGAAATATGATACAATATGAACAAGTCCAGTTCAATTGAACGTTTCGAGTTAGTAAGTTTTTCCATTTATCTTTCATTTTGCCGTCGTACATTTTATGTATAAACGACTGTGGCAGGGCGGACAGACAAGAATAAGATGAAGTGAGAAACATAGTGAGAGTAAATATCGGTGGAGATAAACGTGCAGTTAAGGAAGTTTTCAAACCAATAGTGGTTTTGAGAAAGGAGATAAGGGTTTATACAACTGCTAACTCCAATTGGAGCAGTTCAGACTTTTCCAACTAATACTCAAAAAGGGGTGCTTGGGAAAATGTTTCCAAGAAGTGATAGTTTAGAACCAGGAAAAGCTAATAGCCTAATTGAGAAGGCTTGCTCCAGAAGATCTTCACTCAAGCAAATTTCAGATTGTTGCATTGCAACTGATGTTGGATTGAAGGAGCGTATAAATGCCAGGAGTACGAAATCGTTTGGCCGACTAGGAAATTTGAACAAACACGTTAAAACTCACAGCAATTAAACTAAAGCATTTATGCCAACACTGGTGAGCTACCCCATTGATGCCAGTTTTTTCAGCATAACTGACGTCAACGAGGTCGCTCACCAGTGTGAGCATGAATGCTCCAAATCGTCTAATACATCTGAAAAGCACACAGAGGAGCGACGCCATCAATACCAGCTATGCTCAAAATCGTTTGGAGAACTAGAAAGTTTTAAAACTCAATCACACAGGTGAGCGACCCTATCGATGCCAGTTATGCAGTCTAACTGACATCGATAGGGTCGCTCGTCAGTGTGAGCATAAATGCTCCAAATCGTTTATGGATCTAAAGCATCTGAAAAACTTCATCCGAACTCACACCTGTGAACTACCCTATCGATGCCAGCGTTGCTCAAAATCATTTATTCAGCAAGGACATCTGAAAAGCCACATCCGAACACACATTTGGTGAGCGGCCTCGTCAATGCCAATTATGCCCGAAATCGTTGACAAATCTAGGAGATCTGATGGCTGCCACAGTGAGTTTAGATGTGCCTTTTCAGATCTCCTTACTGCGTAAATGAGGTCACGTCCAAATCATACTGGTAAGCGACCTCAACAATGTCAGTCATACTCTAAATCATTTGGACAACAAGGAATTTTGAAAATACATAGCCGAACTTACAAAGGTGAGCAACCTCAAGTAATAGTAAATAATAGATTGGGTCTGATTCTGATCGAACATAACAGAATTTGAAAATTTACAGCTATTGAAGAAATATTGTAACAAAATGTTTTATGCTTATTTGATTTTCTCAGTATTTGTGAAATGATGAGGATTGAGAGTTGCATAATTGAAATCAACATGCAAACTGCGTGTCAATTATATCTTAGATGCTTTATGTTATCATGTGAAAACAAAAATTTGACTTTTCTCTGGCTGGAGGGGATGACCTGATGTCGTCCATCTTCAAACTTCTCCGATCTATGACCCATACGTATCCATATCCGAAAACAAATTTTGAAAATTTAAAGTCCTTTGAAAGCTATCATGCTCATAGACAGAGAGAGAGAGACAGCCGAGCTCAAAACCACAATGAAGCATAGCTAACATATTCTTCACTTCCCTGCTGTTACTTCAGTATCCGGAGGAGTAATTATATTACCCATTAAGGAAGAGTATCAAGCATAAAATGTTTTGGGCTACTTTTTTCTCTCAAACCTATAGATAGTCTGATGTGGGAGTAGAGAAAACAAGATTTCCAAACGGGATGTGATGATGACCGTGCTAAAGAACTGGAAATTATAATACTTAATCTTTTCCCTAAACTGGTATAATCATTGTAGTTATTATAAGGTTGATTGCTGACACATTACGCATTCCAGTTAAATAAATGTAGATCATTATACTTCCTCTCGGGTTATGTTAAGTAAGTCTGGTTTTAATTAAAAGTGTAAAGAAAGAAAATTGTTCGTGACTTGATTTTTCCTCCACTGATTGATATTTTTTGGCAGATTTATTTCAAGTGTGCCTACGTCTGCATAAGACATACACTAAAGTAATTTAAGCATGACAGGATTGTCTGGTCGGAAGAGCATAAAATTGAGTTGGCTGCAGAGCGAAAGCAAAAAAATGTCTTTCAGCTACTAGACTGCATGCAATAGAGGGGAGAGGAAGAGGCGACGACCTCATCGTCCTTCAACAAAACATCCCATCCATCCGCATCCGTTTTGTCAAGTCTGTTCTGATTTCATCATATCCTCATCTTTTTATTATGCATGGTCTACTTCACTAGCTACGAGCAGTTGAAAAAATTTGTATCTTGAAGAGATTACAGGCAGAATGAATTTAAGTCCACTCACCTACACTTACCTATGGACTGTTAAATTTAGAACTGGAAGGTTTGTATGGAGCCGATACGTAAAAATAACTGTTCAAGTGGAAATATGAGGAAATGCTTGTTCGTTTGACATGAGCGACTATAAATAGCAAAAAATGGATCTGTACCTAATCAGTGATATTAGATTTCCACCATGTCTGTTCAATACATAGATAATGTCTTGATAACCATGTAACAATTAGCTTAAACTTTCCCCTAATTAATTATTATATTGAGCCTTTAAAATGGTATGCTTGATTTTGCACAATTAAATTGAAAGTAGTATAGAAATTAAAGTAAATGCAGAAGAAACATGGCCAGAGTGTGTGAGGAAAATGATTAGATTGGATATTGCACAGTTTGCGGCTTGCACTTCCCTGCAATTGATTTAACCTTGATGATGCTGACGGTGGACCGCAACTCATTGAATACTATTTTTTCCTCAATTAGTATTTACAACGCGTTGCTTTTTCCATACCGCAAACAAGTTATTCCTCAAGCTCGGCGTAACCTGTCCCATTCTAAAGGTTCTTCCTTAAGAAAAAGGGATATGAAATGCTATTTATTATCAACAGCTATAGAAAACATGTGACGTTACCTATCTGCCTTGACAAGTCCATAAGCAAATTCCCATTTAATGACGATCCCCATTTTTAGTATTGCTGATGTATTGGACAACAGGTGTCATTTGATTTCATAAAGAAACGTCAACATGTTACATCGTAATAATAACAATAACCGCGCAGTTGATTTCCATTGACGTAATGCATATATATATGATATCGTCTACTCTTCCAAGAAGATATGCTCTTTAAAAATGTATAAAATGCCAAATGAGAAAGAACGAATTATTCTAATTGCCAGTTAAAAGTTTGGTACAAGCAATTGTGCAATAATGTTATCCCATTTCTACATATCCATGCCTTCTCATTTTTCTCCTTCTTCATCCATAAAATTCGTTTTTGCATCATTCTTGACTGCCCTTCATTGCTGCTTCTCACATGAAATTAATCGTTTTCATGATGTTATTCCCTTGTATGATGTTCGAGTACATGGGTAATGTAATGCTGGTAAATAAGGTAGCGTGAAATTAATGTGTTCGAAGGCAAAATCTATTATTGCAACGAATCAACCTTCCAAATTCTGCCTCCACGTGTCTCGTCTCCAGTGTATAGAGAAAAAGCTATTTTTAGTATGAAGAAGAAGAGAAGCTGGTTTGAAGTTTTGCAGGATTGATATTCCTCCTTTTCATTTGCAAGACAAATGACAGCTTGTAACAGTTGTAATTTGCAATTAGGTAGTAAAAAAGCCTTATATTTGCTTCAACATCGTTGTTTGTGTGATTGTGACCAATGGCATTCGCTTAATTTGCCCTACCTGGATCACATCTTGAATACAACTTGCTAATTCTTTAATTGACTTGTAAGCTTGGGTTGTAAAAATGCGACAATTATCCGCTTAACTACCTTGGAAAACTCTAATTAAGCTTCATAGACAGGCGACCGACTGTGAGAGTCCGACATGTTCGTATTTTATATTCTTGGCTTCAAAACAAAAACAAAATGCTAGATGCAAACGGTTGAACGTGCGTTTACAGCCCAACGGCTCCTTTCAGTAGAATTTATAGGGTCAAATTTTTCAGTAAACTGTTGTCGCTGTCGGTCTAGGAGGTGCGTTGCACTTTTGTAAATTGAATTGTAACTATATAATTACTATTCAAAACAAGACTAATTCAAACCCTTTTCCAACTGCGCAAAATGGCAGTGTTTTCTTTTAAAAAATCCTCTAAAAAACGATTGAGACAGCCGAGAGCATTGTCGCAGCTATCATTAAAAGTCAACATGAAAGATGACCCGCCGACGACACACTACAAAAAATGCAATGCGTTTTTGATGACGCTGTTTGGAGTGCCAGTTGGAAAGGCTACAGAAAAATTGCCAAGTGGGACGGGTCGACTGTTCCCCCATTCTAAAGGCTAGCTCAGTGTTCAAAAACAATTCTAATTGTAAACAGATTTACAGTTTGAGACTGATACTGAGCTTGTAGTTTGATAAGGAAAACAAGATATTTAAAACATTCTTATTATATTTTTACAAGTAAAATGTACATACAGCTATGCACCTCAGGTAAAGTGCGAGTACACATGTACCAACTTTGATGATAGCGAGGCGATATCGAAATCTACAGAAAACCCCACCGGTGGAGCCATCTATTCCTTGGCCATTAAAAAAAGTCGTTTTGCAACTTTGCAGCATTCTCATCCCATGAAAAATGCACAAAGTGCATCCTTTAATATTGCTATCAACTATAAAATTAAAGTCAGTTTGGCATCCCACAACCGATATATGACAGCTGCAATAAAAAGTCGAGTCATATCATATCAACAATTACGATCTTAACTGTTGTAGGGATATGCATGTGCAGTCATCAGATCACATGCTTGATTTTTCTCAAAGACAATTTTTATTTTAGTTTCCTTTCTTCGCAGATGTTAGTCGAAACGAAATACAGAGTGGAGATATTTTTATGTTTTCTCAGCATAAGTTTGAAAAAATTACAGAACATACGAACATGACCATTGGTCCAAGCTAATTAATCATTGCAACAGTGTATAGTTTCATTACAAGCAAACATATATTGTATATTGAAAAGAAACCAGATCAAGTTTTTTTCTGCAAACTCTGATTCATTAAATCTAATTCATTCTTGACATAAATTGCATGACATGGCAAAACAATGAAGATGTGCATCGTATATACATATCATAACTAACAACTTACTAGGCAAGCAGTATAGGTCCTTTATAAATGGAGGTGATTTCTATGTAGATTATCTGTTCTGATCTGCATTCTAAAATATGCATGTGCAAATCAAGTGCATCTTTATTCGTTGGCTTTTTTACCAATTTTAGACTTTTACAAAGCATTTTTATCATCAGCTATATCATTGCAGCTGATAATGTGTGAGCTGCGAAATGTTATCTTCGTTGCAAACTTTCTGCCCCGGAGATACTACATATCATATATTTGTATGTTTGCAAATTACAAATAACCCCAACAGCAAACTGTTCCCTTTTGACAACTTCATTAATTCTGCATTGACAATTTGGGAAAGAAATGTTCTGCACAAATTGTACAATCAAAGGAATAAAAGCATGCTATGATAAGGGTGCATGATGCGATAATAATTTTCTTAAAATCCATTTGGAGAATGGTCAGTTAACCGGAATTATGAGAACATTAAATATGTTAAGTTATCTCTGAAACATTGATAATTACAAGGAAAGTACATGAGCAAATATGCGCAAGGTACATACATACACGTGCATAGCTGTCATTTTTGGGTGCACGTGCAACAGTAAACCATTTCTTTTACATTTTGAATGATGAGATTCGAGAACAATTTAGTTAGGCAGGAGAAGTGCATTATACTGTTCATTGTACTGTTACCGGCCGTTGCTAAGTCAAGGATAATTTAACATGAAATGTGATTTTTTACAGGTAAATTTAGGCAACTTTAGGTAATTAGTTTCTAG
>JAQGAH010000049.1:0-106699 GCA_034696885.1 Lepidocyrtus paradoxus
GGGGCATTACGGAAGAGGGGATGAAGGACGAGGCAACGGGGCAAGTGACTATGCTTCCAGGCAACCAACCCGCTCAATGGGTGTGAGGGGGAGGGCAGTCCCTTCTTCGGTTCGGGATGCTCCATACATGCCTCCAATGGAAATGGATGCTGATGTTAACAGATCACGAAGCCCTCTGCAATTTGAAGCTGCAATGTCAGGTAAGCTAATTTTTATCTCGATAATCTCTATTGCTTTAACATGTCGAATCTGTTGCTTTATTTATTACTAGTCGAATAAATGAATGAAATTCATATTGTGCTGAATTCATCGTGTTTACTGTCACCTATTGACTTTTACTTTATTTTTACAAGTCAAGGTGAAAGTTTGCACTTTACTGCAGCGTCTATTGCTCAATCCGTTTAGATGCAGCGATGTAACACGAAACCTCAAGCAATCTACTTGTTTTGAGAGTCTTAACAAAACGCATATTCTGCAGTTTAAGTTTTATTGATACTGAGCGCTCCTTTTCCTCCTTTATCTCTTTGTTACTGCATGCAGCTTAGATAGATATAGCGAAGGTGGAGGATACGAGTAAATACATTAGGATGATCTCATCATCATCATCTTATTCACTGCGTTTACATACATACAAGCAATGGAGGAACCGGTTTCCCTAATGTTAGGTAGCATCTGAATTATCAACTACACGCATCATCACAACTTGGTTCATACCGGCGTGCTTGCCTACTCCTTCATTCAAATTGCATAATATATCCAGCCAACTTGTTTTGGAACATTGATGCATATGAAATATCGTTAAAGGGTTGTTGCCTTTAAGTTACGTAACATTACAGCCCTCCAGTTTCAATACAAGTAATGCCTATGTTTCGTTTTTGAAATCAAGAGCCCGACTTCTCCAATATCAAAATGGAGTATGCCATAGAGGAAAAATGCAATGGGAGGATGTGTGGTTTCTGACATGCTAGTCATTTTAGGGACTCGTATGTTTAACTAGGAGTGTGAATGAGTTCGCACTAAAAATGTAAAATTCTCGGGAATGAGCTGATATTCGAATGGACAGATTGAGAGGGACGCCAACAGCAACATCAATTTTTGCTAAGTTGTGTGTCAGTTGTGTGAGGCTATCATGAAGTTGTTATGACGAGCAGTCTTTCTCTAGCCAGATTGAAAGGTTGAATTGGGGGATTGGGATTTTGATAAGAAGAGGAAGCTCCGCTTAGTAACAGGAAACGTGAACTTGTCCAGTACAAGCCAAGCCGTTGTCCATATTCCCTATTATTGTACTTCAAGTCGAATGATTATTTTTTAAGTAAATGAAAAATGTATTTTTGAAGGAAGATTGCTTTGGAATCGTCGGTAAAAGACAATTCCAGTGTGTTGGGGGTGTATTGTCAGAGACAAGCTACTTCTGCCCTGCTTGCAGTAATATTATTGTGACAGGGGAGAGTAGCCAGCTAAAGATTTTACTCGCTTCACCATACGGAACCTCTAATACTATTGGAATACGAGTGGTAGTCGCGTTTCAAACCTAAACTTCCATGGTGGAACATTTTTTTTTTGCAACTATACTATATTTACCCATTAGGGAGATTGTGTTGTTCAACCTTTGGACTCTAATACTGCACATTGCCATCATCACATTTTGCAAAACTAGACAAACCGTTCATAATATATGTGCATGTTCATCTCGTACGTATACTTGATATATGAAAAGATTGTTTGGAAAGGATTGCGCTACTCCACTCCACAAAAGATCTACACAGACCTCCCAACAGCAAATATCCACCAAATAAAGCAGATTTGCGAAGACGCAATACATACATGACTGTAAAATTGCAAAAAAAAAAAATCAGTCGAGTAAATGGTCGAGCCACATGCAAGTTAAGGAAAAAATAGCGGGTGACCAAAGAAGAAACTGACAATGCTATCCTCATCTTATTATTGTCTCTCCTGAATAATTTGGAATTTAACTTCAGAGAAAGAAGCTATATTTTTGGTGTCATCAGAACCGGAAATTGGTTTGGACAGCAGAATTCCAACATAAGGAATGGACTATGTGTGTAGAACTAGCGATAATAAAAAATGGATCGTATATCATTGAAACTTTGCTGATTTAAAAAAGTTGAAGTAAAGTGCCGGCTTAAGCAAATTTAGTCGTGAGCCCGCTTCCCCTGGAACCCACAGCATAAGTTATAATCTAATTGGCGGTGGGAGTGGAAGTTTATCTTCACTTTCGTCAGACATACGGTATTTCTTGCCAATAGTCTAATAAGATGAAGCGGGTGCAAGATAGTGCTGGTAAGTATTCAGTGATTATTTAAGGTTAGCTTGGATTTTGATAAAAGTAGCCTTTTTGACAGGCTCGCATTCCGCTGCTTTCATCAATGGGGAGTGACTTTGTATCATTTAAAATGGGTATGAATCTATTCCTTCAAACATATTCATTCATAATTATTCATCTATTATTGCACATCGTACTGGTGTAGTGATTGTTCCTGGTATATTCAGGTTGATTTTTTTGGAGGTTTTGACTTTTTTTAAATAATTAAATTAGATATGGAACTAAAGATAAAGCCATAATGGATGTTGTCTGGACAGGCTAATTTTGTCAAAAAGCATTTTTATATTCTTAAATGAATACATGTCCTCTTATCCACATAATTTGAGATGGTATTAGGGAGTGTGGAAGTCTATTTCAAGATGTTTTTTTTTTAAATTGTCTTATCTTCCAGTATCATATTTCACCCATGTATATCCTGTTGATAGAGTTTCTCATGCCTCAGCATCCAAAGATGCTTGCATGCAACTTAGAAATATTATTATAAATAGCATTACATTGCAAAGGAGCTGTCTTCTGGAAAGTTTAGCTTTGATGATGGATCTATATGGTAGGGTTATCGTCGCCGGTCATCGTGTATTATATATTAAATGTATGTTGGCATATCAGGTTACATGGTTGTAATGATACGTAGTAGTCATTCATTTGTCAGATATTTGTTTGATGTTTAATAACGCTCTGCTGCTTGTTCCTGCTCTAAGAATATTTTGATGTCAGGTTTTTTCACATTTTTCGAGATGATATTTTCATTCCCAGTATGTAAATTAAATGCCATTTAACTTTGTATGAAATGAACCGACCAATTGACTTAGGAATGAAGCTGTACTAAGGGAGTTATGATAAACAATGTTGATATCGATAGAAGAAAACAGATTTTGAAAATTTGTAGAAGTTGAAGACATATACATATGGCCGTAACAAATTATTAACTTGCGACCGTTAGGTAAAACGCAAGTTACAAAGATCGTCTAGGCAGTCTGTCCGTCTGTCTGTCTGTGGACACGATAGCGTCTACGGTTTTGAGATTTTTTGCATTTTCTCTCTTTCAGCATAAGCATTTGACAAATTGTAGGTTTCGAGTTCGTTAACCAGTACAATCGGTTCACACCAACACCAGAAAAAAGCCAAAAGGGCAATATTTTATGTAAATTTTTAGATGAAATATTAGAAGTTAATATTTAAAAGAACAATACAAAATTTTTAGCACCAACGTTTTTTATAACACAATTTGCCGTAGGTTTAATTACATGCTTACTTGAAATGGTTGTCAAGTCCGGTATGTTGGGTTTTCCCATACTGTATCCGGTCGCAAGTTTGTATAGCTGTGGATGGCTAGTTTGATGCTTAAAATGTAAATTTGTACAAAATTGAAATCGACATGAAAACATGATTTTGGTGACGCCCTTCGTCGACCTTGTGCAAGCTACGGCCCATACCTATCTAGAAGCATTTTAAGCAGCTGAACGCGGAATTAAAAATTTGCAGTGGTTAGAAAGTCATCCTCGTTACGGACTAACAGCTACTCGAGCTCAAAACCATAATGAAGCATAGCTTTATAACAGTGAAAGATTATAATGTTTGTCACTGCTTTAATTTGAAATCATAGGTGAAGGTTCGAAACGTCAGCGGGACGATGGAAACAGGGGTAATGGATGCGAACAACCAGGCCCATCAGGTTTTGGTGGGGGTCCGAGTGACGGCGATGGGGGTCGTGGTAGAGGTCGCGGTGGACCTGGACGGGGCCGTGGGCGAGGCAGAGGTGGCGGTGGCGGTGGCGAAGGTAGGGGCGCTCGTCGGGGTAGACGTGAGGAGGAATTCGACATGGTTCAGTCGCGTCCCAGGGATGCTCAAGGAGTGTTGATGACAAAAAAGGCAGTACTTGGCAATTCGAGGGTAATAAAATTAGAGGGCAACTTCTTTAATGTGGAATGTAAGCCCGACTGGTGTATCTTCCATTATCGGGTGGACTTTTTACCCGACGAGCCTGACACCAGGATGAAGAAGAAACTGTTGAGAGTCCATGCCAGTAGCTTGGGGGCTTATGTCTTTGACGGTGCATCGCTGTACACTTCAAACAGACTTAATCCTGATGTAAATACTTACAATAAAAGACTAAAAAAATATTTATATTCATCAACTTCACCTAAAATAATGGTTTTAGGTTTCATAGTTAAATTACTAATAATTTTTGTATTCTGATATAATTTAGCCGCTGACTTTATGTTCCAAGAGGGAAACGGACCAAGAAAAGATAGAACTGAACATAAGATTGGTTGCCCAACTGGCACCCACGGACATAATGTACTTGCAACTGTTGAACATCATCGTTCGAAAGTGCATGGAAACCTTGGAGCTGGAGGAAATGGGCCGCCATTTTTATGATCGCCATCAGGCAATTCGGCTCGAGGCTCACCGCCTGGAATTATGGCCGGGCTTCAAAACAAGCATGCGAAACTACGAGAATGGAATTCTCTTTAACGTGGAAATTACCCACAAAGTGCTGCGATTGGACACCTGTCTTCATGAAATTCAGAATAAGATGCATCGTAACAACGATCAGGTAGTAATTTAAATTTAATTTAAAATTGAAGTCTAAATTTTTATCCGCGTGAGCACATAAGGAACTTTTGCTAAACACAATTCTATTTATTTCCAGGAGAAAGTACGGGATGACATTGTGGGAAATATTGTAATGACGGTTTACAACCGCAAGACTTACAGGGTTGATGATATGG
Source organism: Lepidocyrtus paradoxus (assembly GCA_034696885.1). Lineage (NCBI taxonomy): Eukaryota > Metazoa > Arthropoda > Collembola > Entomobryomorpha > Entomobryidae > Lepidocyrtus > Lepidocyrtus paradoxus. The sequence continues at coordinate 5,077 of JAQGAH010000049.1, forward strand.
ACTGGGAGACAACGCCTTTGAGTACATTCGACCTGAAAGGTCGACAAATTTCTTTTGTCGACTACTTCCAGGAGCGATATAATATCAGGATCCATGACATTCGCCAGCCTATGTTGGTCTCCCGTCCAAAGAAACGGGACTATCACCGAGGGATGACCGGCCCTATTCTTCTCATCCCTGAACTCTGTCAGATGACTGGCATCGATGAGGAGATGCGAAACAACAACAATTTAATGAGGGCTATCGCCCAACATCTCCATACCGACCCTGTCCGACGTGTGGACAAATTAAAAGAGTTTATCGGGAGGATGAACGGCACAAGGGAGGTAAGTTAAATTGTAGTTTTATACGAAAAATGGAAGCGAATTATAAATGAAACGGAACTAACCATGGATTCTGTTTTATGTTGCAGGTTCAGGATGAACTTCGACGTTGGGGGATGAAGTTCAACCAGCGTCTGGTCCAGTTTGATGGCCATACTATCCAGAATGAAACTCTTTTATTTGGCGATCGGAAAACTCAAACTCCCAATCCCAGCAACTACGATTGGGGAGCCGCGTTTCGAGGTAACACTGATATATACGGGATTTATGAGGATTTCTTCAAGATGAATTGTGCAACTAATAAATTCACAAAAAATCAGTCAAATTTAAATGTTGAATTAATTTTGAATATTATTACCTGAACAGATAAACCATTGTTGAAGATTGTGAATTTGCAATCGTGGGTAATAATCGTACCAAGTCGGGATGCCAACAATGTTGAAAAACTTCTCACGACCATGAATCGAGTTTCGAATCCTCTGAGATTTAGGATATCCCGTCCCTTGGATGTGTAAGCTAAATACGTCGAGAATAGGCTGCTTTATGGGTTATAATAGACAAAGTGTAACGTTTCGTTTTGTCGTTTCAGTGTTCGTTTGGGTGACGTTCGCCCTAATGACTATGCAAAGGCTGTGGACACCGTGATGAATGAGCACCGGGACAAGCTCCAGATGGTCTTTGTAATCCTTCCTAGGCAGGTCCCTGACATCTATTCTGCAGTGAAGAGAAGGGCGTGTTTAGAATTTGGAGGTAAGCCGAAGACCGAGTTCTCATCTAGGATTGCAATTTAGAATCCAGTTACCAATTTAAATGAGTTTCAGAAACAAACAAATTAGAAAAAATTTAGAAAAAAACTATCTATTATTCAAAATTTTGCACGGGAACTAACTATTGAGAGAAAATTTGTATCCATCAAATTTTCATCCATGAATAGAAAGCAAATATTTTTTACGACCACATGTAACCGTATTTCCCGTTTGCATAAACATAATCTAGAATTATAATCTAGCTTTATTCAAAGTAATCCATCTAATAAATCAATTTACATTTTCAGTCCTTTCCCAGTGTTTTGTGGCCAAGAACGCTCAAAACGATAGAGGGCTGATGAGCATTTGCACGAAACTGGTGGTACAGATGTCAGCAAAATTGGGTGGAGAGCCATGGTCAGTTCAATGGCCATTACAGGTTTGTCCTTTGTTCTTACTACATCTACTACGTTTCATCCGACTATATAACCCTGGTATATGTTAGAATTTTTGGATGATGACATTATAGGCTTCTTGAAACTATTTTCAGAAACTAATGATTGTTGGATTTGATGTCTATCATTGCGGGAAGAGGAGGGGAGCCAGTGTTGGTGCAATGGTTGCTACAACATCTGCAACTCAAGCTTCTTACTTTAGTTGCACGAGTACTCACGAGTCTCGCGATGATTTGTCAGAGAACATGGGCAACGATTTTCGAAGTAAGGGATAAGTAGTAAACCCATCATAACTGAATTCATCCAGTTATCTTTAGAAATTTGTAATAATATGAAACGTTCTGATGATGAATGATATCTTATGTTTTAGAGTGCCTCCAGGCCTATGTCAAAATAAACGGGGACCTTCCGGAGCGAATCATGATGTACCGTGACGGTGTTGGTGACGGTCAACTGCAGTATGTGTATGAGACTGAGTTGAATACGATTAAGGTGTGTTTCTAGTCTTATTTAATTTTTATCTCATCATACAATATTATAATTTTGCAACTACCCGTGCTAATCTCATTTATTTTTAAATATCAACAGGCTGTGTTAGTAGAATTATACACCCCGAAAGGGCGTGATCTACCCAAATTTTCCTTTGTTGTCGTGACAAAGCGAATCAATACTCGAATGTTTGCAATAGAAGGAAACAGACATGCCAATCCCCCTCCGGGAACAGTTGCTGATGATGTCATCACTTTACCAGAGCGGTAGGTCCAATTTCCATTTTTCATACAAGTAACAAAACAACCTATTTATTTGATGGTTCCCTTCAGCTAAAATTTGTTTATTTTTTGCAGTTACGACTTCTATTTGGTATCTCAGCATGCTAGGCAGGGAACAGTCTCCCCCGTGTCCTACAACGTCCTATTCGACACCTCAGGACTGGATGCAAACAAAATGCAACGGCTAACGTTTAAGTTATGTCATATGTACTTTAACTGGAGCGGGACGGTTACTGTCCCGGCTCCATGCCAGTATGCACATAAGTTGGCATACTTGACTGGCACTGCTTTGGGTGGCAGCACTCATGAGAGATTGTCCAACTTTCTCTACTATTTGTAAAACAGATATTCTCAAGCTTCTTCCATCATTGTTTGTCATTTTGTGTCCAATTTTGACTAATTTTGTTTGAAAGATGAGATTAAGTAATCCTCCTCCAAAAGTGGTCTAGGTAGAAGTGTTCAGTTTATCACTACCATTTATTTTTTTCTAGCATATGTATAGCTTAATTTTTGTTTTTGCTGCTGAGGCGGCTTTATCATTGATGATGCCTGTTGATTGTATATGTTACAATTGAATTTAGACACACTAACTTTAGACTTTTGTTAGATTGGATCAACGTATATAAAAAGGTCTGTTTAACTTGGGGTCATTTACATTCGATTTATTTCGATGATACGAGCTGATCGTTCGCGATTTAATTAAAACGATATTCCCGACAAATTTTTATCGCTTTGATTGGACTGTACAGTGTACAATCTACCCTGTCGATGGAATTGATTTCAGTTAGTCCCAAAGTTACATTCATAGTTGGTTTAAATATGGTCTATGAGTTCATTGCATGTTGAGCAAATGATAAAATATCTTGAATATTTATCTATTCATGATTTGTTTTGTAGTTTTTTAAGAGCTGGATGAATGTTTCTGAACTTGGATAGAAGTTTGTGTGTTGATTTTTATTTTCTTGTATATATCATTCCAATGAAGGTGTGTATGAGTAATATACAAAGTAGGTATAATTGGTTATTATTAAGTATGTTGTTAGATTATATGCGGTGTGGTTTTTACAAATTATATATATTGTACGATACGACAAATGTCGTAAATTATAAAAGGAAATATTTATATGGACATATACGAGAAGAAATTCAGACAAAAATATACTTTTATCTTTTCTAAAATATAGCGAATGTTTCTGATGTAGTTTTTCATTTGAGTAGATGCACACAAGCTTAGGTGTCTGTCATGTCAAGAGTAAGTATTTTAGTTTATTCCGTGTAAAACACTTTCATAAAATGTATGAATAATTTCAAGAGTTAATATCAAAGTCTTGGAGTTTTAGAGTTGCGTCAAATGCTATTGGAATTCCTCGTATAGTTGAGTATATATGACTTTTATCACTAAAGTATAGTATAAGTGGTATTTCATGAAATACATTAGATGTTTATACTTTTATCTTCATACTTTCAAAACATTGTATATGGTTTATTATCATTTATAATACACTTGCAATAAAATAATTATAACGTACTTGTGCACTTTCCACTCGCATTTTTTGAATCAGTTGAATATTCGTATTTGGGCTAATTTTCTTCTCAAAACTTTCTCCATCATATTTGTGTGTGGATAACATGACCGATCATCTTCCACGTATCAGACGTTATTTTGTATTCATACTGATACTACACACCAGTCACCACTATGATTTAATTTACTCGTTAATTTTCTGAAATTTATTCAACCGTCAAAGTTGAAAATTGGTTAAAACAATGAATAAGCAAATAAAAGTTATGCTACGAAAAGGTTTAAAAAAACGCAATTCATTAAAAAATATATTTTGTAACACATATTTGAATTTCCGAAACCCTAAAATTAAAAAAAAATAAATATTAACTGCCTTTTTTATGGAAACTTAAGAATACGATTTAAAAAAATTGACAGTTGAAGAAATTAAGAAAACAAGCAGCCCCCAATGAATTACTGAAAGTCAGACTAAGTAAAGGGGAGAAATTTTTTGACTACAATTAAGTCTCATGTAAAAACCAATAAGTTGGTAATGAACCGTTGAAATGATGGAAGCCATTTCATGTCAGTTGAACATCCCTCCTAATTTGCAAGGATTACATCTATCATCTCCCCAGTCCCAAACTTCAGTTCATACTTCGTAGCCTAACGCATTGAAGGGCCATTGAGGGCTTAGAACCTTTCCGTGCTAGGTGTCTGATCAAATGAGTGATTAAAATGAGTTTGCAACGCAAAGGTGACATTCAACGTCAATTTCCAAAATGGGTTTTGAATTTCCATTACACCTTGGATATCAGGTCAAAAATCCATGAACTATTGCTAAAATTCCATTGTTTCTTGAATTTTGTGAGAAATGAAGGTTAATCGACACCATATGAGGCTCTTTTTAGATTTGCACCCCGTTTAATTAATCTCTACGGTACGCCACTGAATTCATACTAAACGCCAGCGCAGCCTTATGTGAGACATTCTCAACATTTCTTAGCCTGCTCATTTGACCTACTCTGACACGCACACCTTCTTCCAGGAGGGGAAAGTAACAAGGGAGAATGGAGGTCATCACTTTGTTCATCATCGTTTTCATGAGGTTGATTGTACTTTTCATTGACACGCTCTAAATGTAATCATGCAGATGGAGACTCCTGTAAACATACATTTATTAAGAGAAGGGTCTGTAGTGGCATGGCAGGAGCAAGCATAAAGAAGAAAAGATATCAATAAGTACTTAAAGAAACCTGAAATATACATGGCTGCGGAGAGAGAGCCAATAAAAATCTTGCATTTATTATTACGGCGGCTCTTCTTCCGGCGGACTTTTATCTGCTTTCCTCCATACGCCTTCCTAAGCCCATTTTGTCCATTTTGTCAGTATGATATACTATGAGAGAAAGTTGGAGAATCACGTTTGGCTATCTCTGATACATTTGCATGGTTTAGTGTACCACTTGTTTACTTATGGGAGGTTTTAAAATATTGATAAATCTATAAAAAGTCAAATGATGAAAGTGTCATCGTATCACGTCATAGCTTAAAGAAGTTAGGAAAAGGCATATCATTCATTCTTCCAAACCTATTCAAAAGAAATTGCTGAAAAGGGTTGGCTGGGCTGTCGGGTAAGAAAAGTCAAGAGGGGAAAGTGCTACACTGCAGCTAGCTCACTTGCTTGGCATTCATGAGGAAAAAGATGAAGAAAGGAATGACACTTGGCAAAGAAACTGCAGTGCAATACTACGAAGTGGCTTCTTCCATCTCTTATGGAATAATAGACAGGAAAAATATATATAAAATGAGTAATGACCAACTAGGGCTCGGTTTACGTCGGCCGTTCAAGGAGTCAAGTACCATGAACAGTATTTCGGTATGGGACGTAGTTAAATTCAATTATTAGAACTATCAGAAAATATAACCAATTGGAAATGTGCAAAAAAATTAAATCTTCATGATAGAGAAGGGAAACTCTATATGGAACACTGGAATGCTGATGTCACCTCCCTCGTGACAGCATTTCACAATAAACGTCCCCCGTACCAACACCGAGCCAGGGTCGATTAACAGGGCAACTTTTGGAAACTTAGTTATACACATCCATTAACAAGGTTTTGGGATTACGCACTCAGAAACGATTCCGTCCTACCTACTTACTTGCCGTGGAACGCGCACCACTAGACCAGGATTGCCCTGCTTGGGTCAAGTTCCTAAAATAAAAAGACTTCAAGGAAGATGATAACAAATTTGAAGGGAATAAGGTAGCCATTCGAATAGTTGCGGAGTACTTAAAATAGCGTTTTATTAGCATAATACTCCAAAATACAAAAAACACTCTGTAGTCAAGCTCAAGGGAGAATTCTGATGTTGATTAAGTAGATTATATTAACAATGGGAAAATTTCATTGTTTTATTTCCTCCTCTTTGACTAGAAGGGATTCCATAAGTTCAGAATTTTGCATAACAACATGCATATTATGGAAATACTATATTAATTACTAATTACCATACCCATTTGGAAAAAATCCGCTTCCGAATTATCTATAGCAAACTAATTGAATTAAATGAAGCTCAAAAGTAACCATTATTGGGTAACGGCGTCTAAAAGATAATCTTATAAATTTACATACCTTCGTTATTTAGTCAACTTTCCACTAGAATGCACTTTTATGCTGAGGGTAATGGGTACTGGGTACGCAAACCAAGAATTAGTTCATGCTATTTACCTATTGCATCACCACACTACAATGACAGAATACGGAAGTCATAATCCATCCAGGTTCATTGCATTACTGCTTGTCATTCCATACCATTTCCAGCTACTCGTGTATCTCAATCCTATTGGAAGCAACGGGGATCACAAATTTTTATGCGTGATTACCTTTCCAGTGGTTCCCGTAATAATATAAGCGTGGTCTCAATCCTGGTTGCCGAATTTACATCCCAGAAACAAGTGCACAGGCCTTTCTACTTACTTATCGTTGATATTGATGATGAAACTGGCTGGTCGTGCTAGGGTGGGGTACCGAAAAAACCCAGTACAAGCAATATACTGATTGTTGGGCTGGGAAATGGGTTGTATCACACCACATCAGACATAGCATCACACACGATACCTTTGGCCAAAACGCTAGAGCAACATGAAAGTCAAGAAATGGAGGAAAGGGCTAAACAGAATGAACAACGAATGATGGCAAAAAAAACGGCAAGAAAGAGTGCTTTCCTCGCTTTCTCTTTTCTGACGTCAATCCCTCTCTCCTTAAGTCTCTTCAGGTTTTTCTCCCTCAAGAAGAAAAGTATATTAGCCACTAATTTCTCCTGCTCTTTTATAGTACCAGGGGAATACTAAGTGCCTTACAAGTGCACTTTCACCAATGCATTTCTTCGTGGATGAATGTCTTTACCAGAGAAACTCCCGTGTATGCATAATTTATTAAGCCTAACATGAGAATGAAAGGGGAGCTTTAGCCTTGCGGAAATTTCTACCTGTCTTTTATTGCATGAAAATGTCTGTAATTATTTTTATTACTCAACGTATACCCCGATAAATGGATCATTCTGACAGCAACATGGCACACTAAACTGTTGATACCTGGAAATACATTGAGCTGTCGACGAGAAAAAACTTTTAAGCGTTGATATCATGTCATGTCTACCATTCCAGGTTGTAAGGGGGAAACAAGTGGGCTGAGTTTCCGTGAACCGACAATATGTATCAATAAATGTTATATAAATATGTTAGGGTGCCAATCCTAATGAAATCTTCAATTCTGCAGACAAATGGACGTTGTCATGTTTCCTAAAACATTCATGGACGAATATAAAGTAGCGCCTTGTTCATAATTGCAAATTCAAATGACATAAAATTCGCAAATAAACAAAACTAGTTAATTAGAAATTTTAGCTTCCAAAATAATCCTGAATTACAACTCAAAAGCTCAAACAAGACTCACAAAGATAAGTAAAGCGGGACAAATGGAGATATAACTCTCTGTTTCATGAATTGATTGAGAGTCACTACAGACCTACCCAAATCCGAATATAAAAGCTCAAGCCATGTTTCTTTTGCATACACATCCCAGCTCCTGCTCATTCCGCTCCTCCGAACAAAGTACATTTTTCTGGACCCAAGTCAGAAAAGGGAAAATTGGAAAAGCGAAGAGGAAAGCCAGGAAGGGAAAAAATTGAATAAAAACGCGTAGGTAAAATATACAACCACCGAACAACGGGAGAACAGCAGACCATTGCTCTATCTCCAGTAGCATCATATGCTAACAAAATTGGGACATAAAAAGGTTGATTTCCTCCTAAAAATCATTTATGTGAAAAATGGGTGAGCATCCAGCGAGCTTTGTTCCGATAAGGAAGACACCTATAGTTCTCCTAAATACTTGCGATTCTTTCTGCCCAGCACAGCGTCTGCACGACAGTGGCCACGTCAAGCAAAATATATGCCACTATACATCTCCCCAAAATCAATCCCAACCAACCATAAGCAGGCAGGATTCTTTTCCTTTCAACTCCAAAATTTTGTAAAGGGGAAAAAATTCATATTTCCACAAAATTTTTCCTCTTTAACTATTCCAAGAATTGTTTACTCAGGCTAGACGCTTTACATTAGGAGTCATGGAAAATTATGTATTGATAGCTTCATAAGTTTGTCACAGTCAGGGAAAACTTTTAATTCCATTTTTTGCTCAGTGTTACTTTTTCCATGAGGGCTATACAGCAACTTAGCATATGATGATGCTCTTTGCTACTTTTCAGTGTTGTAAAATTCGCAGTATAATATTTAATAACCTTCAATCGATTGAGTTATGTAGCTTTACATAGGTTAGTAGAGCGTCCTGTTTGCTCATTCCATGAAAAAATATGAGAACAAAGGGAAATACGCATCCATTTTCGCTCCATGGAATAGAGTTGTTCTCACTCTGCGCATATTTTTGCTACCATTTCATTTACTTTCCCTAAGCAAAGTTCATTATTGGAAAGTTAACTTGCATGCGCCCAATTCATTTATCATCACTTTTCCGACTTGAAAAATAGTATTCCACCAATTTACCAGCCAATTACTACTTTTATCCATTTTCCCATATATTGGAGCTAACTATGGGAATCATGAGTAAACAAAATCAATCCCATTACTTCAGCTATGTATGTCGTCAAGATTAGATTATATCTGCCGATATGAAAGTCAGCCTGGCTGTTTTGTCAACTTGGGGAAAAATTCATTATAATGTTTTCGCACATAATTAAATGGCTAAATCGAGATGTGTCTAGGTAAGTTTATACAGGGAAAGCTAATTCATTTTAATGAGCCGTTGACTCTACAATTCCGTGGTCTGAAAGGATAATATGAAACTTATGAAAGTTTTTTTTTCTGTCAAATTCCCAATCATACAAAAAAAGTTTATTTCATCTACTTTTGGAACATTTCGGCATATAAATAGGTAAAATTTCTATTTACTTAGGGGACTTTTGAGAAGTGTTGGCGTTAGTGATCCAACAAGTGGTAGTTCTAGTTCTACAGCTCACACACTTCTTCTAATCCCAACGGAGTAGGGCAGTCGCGTCGCTCCGTTTTGTCTCTCCAACGCTGTCAATCCGCTTTGCTTCTTTCTTGTGTGAAAACATCAATTTTTTAAATTCATGCAATCTCCTTTTCCCCCTCTTCTTCCACTCCAGTACCAATACTACCAATCTACTCTAGATTGTTTACGTTACTTATCTGCATGTTTTTGCTCTGAAGATTCTGATAAGTAATTTCTAGAACGATCATTACTATGCAGCCTGCAATGAAACTGCTATGGCAGCTAAATGTTTTAAAATGTAACCAAATTACTCACAACCTAAGTCATATAACTGACCAACAACTCCTGAGTACTAAAGGATAGATAAATGGGGCTCAAAGCAAATTATATACAGCTTTAAAAATTATCTTTATCTTCCACAAATGTCATTAGTCATTTCCATAAGCACTGCATGTTTATGACGATGACTCATGAGTGAGTAACTGTAGATGATCATGATCATCTCGTACATATAACTCACTGCCAGAAGCAAACAAACTCTAAATTTCTACAATTTACTCAAAACTCCTATCGTCATATTTCATCAAGTTCTTTCTTACACTGACTTCTGAGACTGATGATGATCATGATTTGTCCAAACGTTAAATATATGCTATACCCATATAGTCAAGTCATGATTATGAAGATAATGCGTTATGTAGAACAAAGGGCAAGCTTACGCACGGACAGCATGCGGAGAAACGTGTAATACTTAGGTAGCAATTACTAATAGCTCGTAATAAGTAAGTCGATATTGCAAAGTATTAACTAATATTGACATCCTGCTGCAAAAACGACAAAATATTCCATGGTCATATTTTTTGTCTTATACTATGCATCATCTTCGGCATCATTGAATGCTATTTAGTGTGAGTACAGGAAAAGAAAGCATGTATATATGGACTATGCACTAATTTCTGTAAAGCTGGTGTATTAATGTTAGACACAAATTTAAGCTTAAAAGTACATGGTGTATAGTATGCAGTTGGACTTTTCTAACCAACAGACAATTGAATTCAATGACTAACATGTATGGACAGACAATTGGTATCTATAGCATGAACCTTGTTTACAGAAGCTAAAGACGTTCAAAATGCGTCCCAGTATGGTTGAAACGTCTAGGATGAAAGGAAACATTTTTGGCAGTAAATGCAATGCTTGGATCTAACCTAACCGCAGTCGTGCTCCCATTTGATAAATAACCTAGTAAATGGATGCATCACCGTCCATGAAACTTGTTGACTTGACGTCCATTTTTGTCCATAGAAAGCGGTTATTAGTTTCTCAAGAACTTTTGCTGTTGTTGACAATACCACCTTTATGCCTTTTGTATGAAGCTATTATCATCCTTCACGTGGAGATCAGCACTTCACCAGAAACTCATTAAAGTCCTTTGAAGCTGATTGGATTAGTTGAATCATCCATCATCATCCTCACAAACAGCATACGCCATGGCTCATGGAGTGAATTGAGAGCTTCCATCTCCGGTAGATACCTTTTTCGGCCTCACCGTCGTAGAAAATCCAGGGAAATGGAAAGTAGAAATCAATAGGAATCTATTATTACGCAATCATTTTCCATCGGCTTTCCCCTTTCTTTTCTGCTCCATGTTTGGAACAACCTTTATTATAATAAAAGGTTACTATAGTAACTACCCACTCGTTTAGAGTCTTGTAGTTATTTAAAACATATGTACGATTTGTACTTTAGCCCAAAGTAGTCATCTTCATATCATCGGCACTTATTAGGTCAAGCCCTCTTCTCGCGAATTGGATAGGAATAGGATAATGAGAAAAGAGGAAGTTGCCTAATTGATCATATTGATAATAGAATATCATGACATGGCATTAATTAAACAGATTGTTGTCAACATGGGCTTGTATTACATATGTATTATCAGTTATCATCACTAATGCAATTTTTTTTTGCATATAGTGAAAATACCAGCAGAACTAGTATTCCATGTGTCTTTCTTGCTCGTGGAATATGGAGTTCACAAGTAGGACTTTCACGTTTTTCTGGCATCCATGTGACGATATGTTATAGCTTGCTTGCAAGTAACAGAAAACCGGCATGAGTAAACTAAGTAGGTACGCAAGTACAGACATAATCCTCTCCTTTTCCCTATTGGATTGCGGGAGCAATTACGAAGAAACTGGAAGCAAATTGTGATTGCGATTACTACTAGACTCCAGATATTTAATATCAGACCAGTATAAATGTGCTTAAACGGTATCACATGTATACTTCATTGTTCTTGGAAGGAACTGATACCGAACTTGTGGCAAGAAAACATACGCAAGAGAAAAGCAGACAGGAGACTAGGAGCTCTTGAGGAGTTGAATGTTGTTGGCAAGTGGGAAGAGAAACATGGAAACGGTTTGCTGTCAGCCACAGCAGACTACGGCAAAAAGGACAGTTTCGGGTTAGTAGGGGTAGTCTAGTTGAAATTGGATGAAGTGCCAGTACGGCACGAGCAAAGGGAAAGGAGATGACGAGGGAGAGCCTCCGAGGCAAGCAACTTTGGGGAAAAAGATCTTTATTTTCCTCCAAAAACAAAACAATGTTTTAACCAGCAGCCCCAGCTATATAGATTCATGGACTGACTGACAAACTCTTCCGCTTCCGCCGCAGCCGCGTTTACAGCTATCACGCCTCATTCGCATTATGCATTTTCGGACGGGAAGAAAGTCTCTCACGCCGGTAAAAGTGATGCTCTGTGCGCGAGAGACATAGACATCAAGAAGGACTTCCAGTTGTGGAGGGTGCGGCACAAAATAATTTTACATAGTAAATGCAATAGATTTCTGCAGAGTTGTGTAACTGGTGGTGGTGGTGTGTCGGTGTTATTCACCCAAAAAAGGACTGGAGTGGAGATGGCAAGGGCGGCAGTCCATACAGTTTCTTATGCAGTTTTTTATTTGCTTGGAAAGGGAAGAATGCATGGTTAGATAGACAGCCCCGTCGTCGCATCAAGTCCGACCGATAGCACTATCATATTATCATCATTACAATCTTGGTTTTCTACACAAGTCTCCAACTTGAGTGTATAGCATAGCCCCATAATCTTTGTATTATGTAGTAGGACATGTAATTTTTAGATATATTTTCTACATGAGATTCCATCCCAGCTTCCAGTCAACTTTCTTCCGTGGAGTGGGGAATATGGAATGGGGTTGCGATCTAAAAAAAATTGATGATGATGTGGATGTTGATGCCACTATTATTAGTCAGGTCTTCAATGCAAACATCCCTCTCCTCCTCCCTACATTTTTTACTTTGATGGAACGAAAAGGGCTACAAAAATACATTTTTTTTCATTCTCTCCTCACTTACTTCGTTTTACGTTTTTTGTTCTTTGTGTATATGGAGCTCAGCGAGAGCGTGTTCTATTCTCTGACTTTTGGGAATTTTTTTTCTTTGGAATGGATATATGGAGGAAGTAAAGTTGGGGAAGTGGTAGGATATTGGTTTTACGCCAGCTGACGACTGCGTCCTTTTTCACACAAAAATTTCCTCTTGTTTTCATACGAAACTGGGAGGTGGTGGTGGTGGTGTGTGAGCATTTCCCAAATTCACTCAACGCAGCCTAACATGTCACCCCATAGTAGAAAATGTTACGATTTTCTACTCAGTCCGCTTTCCAACTCACATAGCAACAACCATGCCGACTAGTAAAGTATCTTCGTCTGCCACCTCTCCATAAATGAATGGAGGTTGTGTGAGGATGGCGCACAATGGAAGACTCTTTTCATATAAATCCCCAGCCCACACCAATTTCTGTATGTTTAGGAGAATATTATATCTCTTTTCAAAGAAAGGTAGTCATGAAGACACCCGTGGCTGGCTTGGATGCCTGATTGTTTCACCTTTTTCCCATATTTATTAATACGGAGGTATGGATGAACTTTCTGGAAAGCATGGGGAATTGGATTGGATTTCATAAAAGGATAAAGTCATTTTTGTCGTTTACAGGTAGTAGTAGTACCTACTTACCGATATTAAGGGTATGCATATATCGGCTTACAGCTTGTAACTATATTTTAATCCGGTCAGATCACTCCAAAGCGGAGGGCAAAGCTAAGCATTGTGCATTGTACATGCCCTAGGGAAGGAAAAAGGAGTAAAGTTGGTATGACTATTTTCAGCTTTCTCTTTGTGAAAACCGAAGCAAAGAGGCATGCATACGCAGTTCCTCACACAGATTTATTGTTGCGTTCCCTGAAGTGGGACATAATGAGGTGAGATGGATGGATAAAAAGGACTAAAAGAAGTTCACCTGAGCACATTATCATGACCCAGTCTCACTGACATGAATTGCGTGAATGACGATACGCAGAGGGAGACCATTTCCTAGGACTTGAGGAAAAGGTCCAAAAAAACCGACGATTATGCCAACCGTTTGCCATGTAGGTAACCATAATCGTTAATATGTGATTGGGAGTTTGGGCAAGTACGTTCCTACGTAAAAATAACGTTATTTGAGGGGCGAATATGATGGAGAGGGACTTTGGAAGCTTATTCTCATCATTGGTCGTTCAAAAGGTCGGGGTTCATTATGGAATGTGATATTGGTTACAATATCCTACAATGTACAAGGGTTCAAAAAAAAAGCGATTTTCGAGTGACATGCTAAATGGAGGACCCCAAAACGGTCAGTAAAGTGATGAAAAAAGAAGTCTGACGCTTTTGAGCAGACAAATAAGAATTATATTCGAAACATGTGCAAATTATAGTATAATGAGTAACTTGTATACATCCTCTGTAATGTTTGTATTGTATGGCCAAATTGGACTTGTACCTTCCCAGTAACAAGCCCCTTTACTTCCACAATTCAAGAAAAGTCAAGGTAAAGATGAAAGAAAAACTCTGATTCCTAATAGAGAAAGCATAATAAGATCAGAAAGTTATCAGAAGATACATTATGAAATATTGCGAGTGACAGCTGGAAAAGCCACATTTAGCCTGGAGCGGGAGTTTGCAGATGAAATGAAAGGGAAAAATGTCAAACGAATGTCAATATCTTTGTTTGGTGTTTATCGAAAGAAAAATCCGAAATCCCATTTCCTTCGCCTCTCATCTTCATTAGCGTAATGGATTGTAGTTGGAATCGCTGGTTCTACAAGTTAGTATGAGGATACAGTTTAGTGATATTGGGACTAGGGACTATAAGCTTATTTTTGCAATGTCCATGAAACATATACTATGATGATTAGCAAGCCAACATACACGTATACGTATGACAAAAAAGGAAGATAAGTATTTTTTACATTTCAAGATCCCAATCTCCTGCTCCAGCATCCGTTTTATTGCATTGGAAGAGAATGAAGGCAACCTCACCTCGTGTCAATGGTCGCTGCTGTCGTGGTTGTTATCACTTTTGGCAACTTTTAAAGTAATTACTTTTGATGGAGAATTCACGCCTTGATGTGCCTTTCATCTTGAATCATTTTATTTTCCCTCATGTCATCTAACATGTACATTTACGTCGGCAAATGACCGGACCTAAATATTGTAATGAGGCCAAAATTCCCATATTGACCTTCGAGTTGAAGGATGGTGATGGTATTGGCAGTCTAGTTAGAATAAATGTTTCACAAGAATTATTTTTTTCATTTTATTTTTAACATTGTGCTCAAAATATGTAATCTTTATCAATCAACATCCGTCAATCAATATAAAATAAATAAGTGTTCAGATGCATCGAGTTCAAAGATGGATTTTATCTCACATTTATGTATGCCATGTTTCAACACTTTTGGAATTTACAAAAGGATGGAAGCTGAACTCACTGTCACGATGATCCTATCATGGGAAATGTGAATTCTCCAGTTTCTCCGATCGAATCTTTCGCAAAAACGCTAGGCTCAAGTGCATTAGGTATATCTATTGACGTGAATTAAAGTGGAAAAATTGAAAGTGTGAAAGTTTCAAGGAGGGTTTTCAAACCACTTCAGAAAATTCATAGAAGTAGGTGGAGGGGAGCAAACAAGTGAAGGAAAATTGTCTCATGAATTTGGAGCATCATGGATGGGAAGTGGGAAGAACATAGCTCGATGAAGTTGGATCAGAGGATCAGCATCAATATCATCCACATATAGGTATATTTATGAAAGAAAGAGTAACAAAGTTGCTTTTTACTTGCATTCCTGGCCAATTCATTTGCCAAAGAAAATGTGTCATATACAAGTTGAATACAAACTTTTTGCTTTCGGCTTACCTGAGCATTAAAAAGTGGATGGAAAGATAATGCGCATTATATAATTATGGATTGCTGCTTGAATAAATGGTTCCTTTAGGATTGATAATACATTGGCCATAGATTATGTCATACTAACATGGGAAACAAAAATATGTCATCTCATTTCTGTTCTAAAGCTCTAACTCGTGATGACTTGCAATGACTAATCAAAATTATTTTAATGAACAGATAACATTGTACAATGTGACATGCCAGCATTCCTGTTGAAACTAAAAAAAAAACAATTTATTCCATGAGTGTAACTTACAAAAAAAATCCCAATACTTCCTCGAAACTATCTCATATATGTGACGATACATATCAGTAAATTAGCATGAAGCAAGCCAAGTCAGTCAGCATCCTGTCTATTTCGTTGTTTCCCCTTTTTATCCTGTGTTCTGTTTACAATTTTTACCCAAATAGCAATAAATAGCATCATCATAAAGATAACAAGCTTTCATGTTTAATTTGTAATCATCATCACGTACGTATTACATTTCGCTGTCATTAAGCAGCTTTTACTGACATTGCAAACAACAGCAATATTGGCGTGCATTGCATAGGTATGAAATGACTCCTGCTCGAAAATAAATCGACTCTCTCTCTCTCTCAATCTTTGCCATTTTTACACCACAGGATTGAGAGAATTCCATGGATAGATAGTTATCAGGGATTTGTATGACTCTGGCATGCGGACGTGGTGACGCGACTCAAAAGCTTTGGAAATGGATTTTCACACACTCACAATACTTCATTAAATCCAGACAAATTTGACGAGCATAAAAAATTACAAATTGCAGAGCAGAGTTGTACAAATGAGGAATGGGTTTTGTTTTGTGGTGGGTTGTGTGGTCATTGTATCAGTATCGCTTTATATTATATATATTTTCTCCGTGTTTTTCACTAGTTACAATACTCCTCAACATGTATACTCTGTTATTATTGCGAACAATATGAACTTTGCATACATCTACTTTCTTAAGTAGCAAGACCTGGTATTATTAGCAAGGTCTCGTGTTTTTGTCTGACCATTTGTCCGTCTTGATGATAATTTGCCAAGACAAGGTTGTCAGGATTTGACTTAGGTTCAAAGTTCAATGTTAGCCGAATGAAACCTTCTCTGAAAAATCAGACTGCATTTAAATGTGCAGGTAAATGTTTTAACTAAAATATTTATGTTTATCTTTTAAATGATCAGTAAACTAGAGAAAATGAAAAGTCTTGAATTCAATTGTTTGTGATTTTTTTTTCAAATTCATTCATTTTAAACATTATGATAAATTGTAAGGGATACTCCCTTAAACTGTCAACCAACAACGTTTGCCCTAGCTAAATTGACAGGTTTGAGCCTCCTCCTTTGTTTTCCATGAAATGTTTGACTCTTCACTCCCACCTCCTAGTACTTAATGGGTGACTGTGGATTAATAATGGGCAGAACTGTATTTTAGTTTATTTCAGTAGGAACTATGGTCGGGTGAGCAGAGGAATCGATGATGTTCTTACTTTCATTACAACTACGTACAACAATATCCATGCATATTGCATAGGCCATATACCAACATCAACAACAACATAGAACAGAAAATGATGCAAAAAAACAGAGTCCGATAATACAGAGGAAAGTTTTGCTGTATTTCTTTAGATCTTTTTTCTGTTCGCAAATCCACTCTTCTATATTACTTTTAGCAAAGTTTACAAAAGAGCTGGCGTTTTAGGCATCCCATTTCCCAATTCATACACTTTCATATTGCATCGGTCATCCATAAACGCATTCATTCTATACGGCTAGTTTTCTGCTCTACGCTGCACACCGGCCGATTGTCTCCGTTTCAGTGGCTCTCTGGCCCGTGCTGTAGTTTTTTACGTGAATGAAAATATATAATAAGTCTATATATACATATGTTACATAACTTATTATGTATTTTTTATTTATCATGTATGAAGAAATCAGCAAGGACTATAATATAGCAGCTTAGACATAAAATATAAGGATGAGCTTTTTTGACTTGACGTCGCCATAAAGGATGAGACGAGAGCAAAGAACTAAAAAGAACATTCTCTCCATTCCATGAATATCCCATGAAACGTTTTATAGAAGAAAACATGTCTAATATATATAGTCTATTCCTTTCAAAAGATTCTGCAAACTAGTGAATCCAATTGGAAATTCGCAAATAGTTGGGAATTGCATTGCACATGATTACCCTAGAAAAGGCAAACACCTCATTGACTCATTCCATTGACGTTGAGCAGAACAGGAGCATAGCATGACAGTAGTAGCGTACCTTTAGCCAAGCCTTTAGCAGTAGAGTATCCTCATGATTAGTGAAAATGATCTTTGTCCGACAATATATACATACTTTTGAATGATGTCATCTCATTTCATCCAACCTCATATATATCCCCTTCCATGTAGGTATCCATCCCAAATGAGAGAAGAAAGAAGACTCGAATAAGAAGAGGAAATCACAGAAAGAATCACTCAGGTTGGTTGGGCTCTCTCAAGATCACCAAAAAGTAAATAGGTGGCGAGAACGAGGCAGTTCTTCCTTCAGTTCATATTTGGAAGTTATCTAAAAGTTGAAAGTATGCACACATTTCAGAGACTATGCATGCGTCCAACGCGTGGAAATAGGGAAGATTCTTGAGCAAAACTCGCTTCTTCGTAGCAAAATAGTTGCTTAAATGTAACAAGCAACACAAAAAGGTTTAAGCTCTGTGATGGTTCCTTTCTATTTAAATGATTTATATACGAATCTGATGATGCATCATCGTTGCAATGAGATGGAGGAGACTTGCTCTTTGTTCCGCTTCCTACTCAATAGTAGAGTGTAAAAGCATGGGAAGGAATTTGCTAGTCATGCCCAACAATGATGCGTCATTTCATTATTACCGTAACTCTGTTACCTCTTATCATCATTTTATGTAGGAGACCCACATGGGAAAAATTGGCGTTGATGGGGAGTACATTTATGATCTGGATGAGCGTTAAAAAAGGTGGTCGTACAATGCACTTTTTACAATGCCGCTAAACTCTTCGTTTCAACGAATTGCTTCCGTAACGATAATCTTTCATTTGCCATATCATTTACCTGTAGTCATCTTGGCAATTGGCAGCATTATTGGTACATCACATCACACTCTACATCCGTGCTTCATCCGTCATACCGGTGGTGTTGGTGGAGCCGGTGATACGAATACGATGCGGTAGGGGTTTGTGGGAGCGTTTCACTGACTGTCTTAAGCTCCTTGACTATTTCTGCATTTCATCTATGTAAGTCCTACACCTTGCCACCTTTCTTTTATTATTTTGCTCAAGTGGAGTGAGTAGAAAGATGCAGTGAGGTCCTGTTTGTTAATGGGAATTGGGAATCCTTTTGCAGTAAATGGGATTGTAAATGGGATATGTCGCGTCGCTGTGCGTATTATGGACAGGGCGTACTATTGACTATAGTGCGGACAACAGGGGTCAACATTTTGAAAGGACAAATCCACCAAGTCTCTCGAATATCATGATTCATTTTTAACATGGAAATTGAGGTGATAGATAAATTGTAAAATGGAATTTAATTAATTAAATTCGATTAAAGTCCATAATATTTAAGTATTAGTCGGAACTAATATTTTACGCAAGTAGGTGGGTAGGTTATTATTTTCCGATTAATGTCGCTCGAACTCTAACTCTGCAGTTGCTAGTTGGTAAATACATCGAGAAAGTCCGTGTATGGCCTCTGGCCTCATAAATAGAAAATTTCGGCTGTGATCCGTACCTCGTACGGGAATTTTCCATTTGGCAAGAGGCCATACACGGGTTTATTTATTACGGATAGTGAGAATGCATCACATTACCCCAAAAGTCATTCTGCTTTGTACTTGTTATCTTGTTAATGGTAATGCATGTTCGAGCTGCAAACAAGTAATTTCATATCGGTCAAGCAAACTCATAGATGAGCAACCATAACTTCCAATGCAATTTACGATGCTTTAGAATTTCTAAAATCATCATCATCATAATTCGCAAATTGTTCCCGTTTTAGGGCCGCTCGCTTTCCCGCTTGTCCATCCCTGCTCATGTAGGTACATACCTCCCTAGTTGCAAGTTGCATTGCAACAAAATCTACGATTTCTGTTGCATCTTGCATCACAACTAGCACAACTACTACAATCGAGGTAAATGGCTGGAGTCAGTCCCCTTTTTTGCTTTCCTTCTACATACTCTATAGTCAATAGTGGTGTGAGGACAACTCAATGGGATCTTACTCCTACATGCATAATAGCCAACATACCAAAATATTACTGCACTGGAAGTGGAAGCAATATAGCAAAGTTCCTTCCGATGAAGTGATGATGATCTTATCATTTCACCATTTTCCTTACTTTAACAATACTTGACTCCTTTTCTATAGCTCAAGTGTACTGCCTTAACGTAAAATTATGTAGGCTTACGGCGGCGGCGTGACAACGAGCTATAGCGAGCGAGCAAAGACAACTTCATAGAAAAAGCCTCACTCTTCCCTTTAAAAGCATTACAACTTTCTTGATAAAGCCCATCACCATCAACTTTCACAAGAAAAGCCTCCATATCCTCTTTACATCCAACTACTGAAATGGATTTTTTTTTTCTCTGTCTGCTGAATCATATATCCCTCCTCTTATTCCCCACTATTCATCTCATAACCTTCCCATGTCTACTTTCCATACTACGCGTGAAAAAAAGTTAAGCCCTGACTCCTCCACTACATACTCCGGCACGTAACTCCTTACTTTGCTCAGCTTTGTTCCTCCTCTTCAATTTTCTCTCTTGAAAAAAAGGATGCGAATCTGATATCACCCCTATCCCTTACCATGATTTCTCTCTACCACCTACCTCCTCCGCTCCTTAAATCCTGCATCCCCTCCTGCAATCCATACATGCATACACAATACACATCCATACATTACGGAATTCCCATCATCATCACCATCAAGTGTCTGTCTACAATACTTTTGTAGTGGGGGCAACACTCCTTGTCCTTCTTGTCTGTCATTTCCCTTCTCTGGAGAATAAGGATAAAAATGCATGCCGGATTGGTTACCATCATCATCATCATCATTTCCCCATCCCAAACTACTGACATGACATGACTACTATGACAGCACTAGCCGACGACACTAGATCTGCACACATTCTACATATCCAACTTTACAAATTCCTGTCCTCTCCATGTCCATTCCCCAAATCCCTATCCAGCAAATGCTCCTGTCCATTATATCCCTTACGTACTAAGAGCACGCAACATGCCTGAAGCATATCATAGGATTGTATCTATAGTGCACTGACATTACATATACGTGTCTGCAAGGCTATACGAATGTCGGTATGTGCATGCCTCCCTATCGGATATGGGTATATTGGATGTATGATGATGACGACTCTACCTATAGTGCTGTGGTAAATAATGCTTTTTTTGGAGGAAAAGGAGAGGACGGACGGACGACAACGACGGGCTTTACTACAAAAAAAAAAACTTCTTGAACGAACGAACGAACGCTGCGCTACTATTACTACAACCCAGTCGAAGACGGTCGGCTACATTTTAGTATGTATCCTTAGCTACTCCTCTCTCTCCATCCATCTCTCTCTTTTCGCTCTCCTTCTCTTTTACCAAAACCGAACGAGGAAAAAAAAGTTTTTTTTTGAGGAGATTTGTCGAGTGAGTAATATCTAAAGACGGGAATCAGAGCCAAGAGCGCAAAGCTTATTCGTCGTTTTAAATTTTTAACTGTAGAGCAAATAATATTTAGTGGTGTTTCACTACATTTAGTAGGGTTTTTATTGGATAATTGTACTTGATCGGTTATCAGCTTCAAGTGAGTTTTTTTAGAAGGGGGTAAAAGGTGTAATTGATTTTAGTTTTTTTGGGAGGACGACGACCGACCGTGGTGTGTAGCCCAAGCTGCCAGATTGAGGAGGAAATAATTTTTTCGAAGTAATTTAATAATTATAATTAATAAAAAAGGGGGTAAGATCTGCGTAAAGGGTAGAGTAGTTTGTGGCTTTTGACGAGTTTTATAAAAAAAAAATTGATTTTTGGTGGTTCACCTTTTCTCGCCGATTAAGGACCTTTGTCTGTTCCAATTAAAGAAAGGAAAAATGTCTGACCGAGAGGATAACGTATACAAAGCCAAGTTAGCTGAGCAGGCTGAGCGCTATGATGGTAAGTGGGAAATTTTTTTATCAATAATTTTATTTAATCAAATTATGTTCATTGTTTCATTGGAGTTTGCATCCCCCATCATTTTCATCTTTTGTGGTGTGGCTACTAAAATCATATATGGAGCTAATTTTTAACGCAGGATTTAGGCTTTAGTGGATGATAGGAAGTGCTGGGCTAAGGCATAATTTGGATTGTTGAATGCCGAGATTTTGGATCTGGCTAGGGCTAGGTGAAATTTAGTAGGGTAGGTGGTGCTAATGCCTTGATAAGTAATTGAGGTTGAGCGCTCCTCCATTGACATTTTATGATTGACGTTAAATGTACCCAATGTCAATGTTAGCTTGCTTGAGTTAGTTTATCAGAGAGAGTCATGGATTTACTCATGGTTTGTGGATTTGTCAATTTGTGGCTTACAAAGGCAAGCATTTAAAAGATAAATACGCTTTCTTTGATAAAATGTCAAATGATGTAGGAGGCACATAAATGATAACCTATTTAGAGAAAAGGTGAAAGGCGGGTCAGTTTTTTTTAATGAAAGGTTCGTCAATGTTAAATGAATTGACATGTTCATTTTGTAATTGTAATAGGACAGGGGATCATTGGAGATGAAGTGTTGCATATAATCAATAAGATAATCATCATCTCTATACATACTGCATTTAAAGTCGAACCCGTTCTTGTAAATAAATAAATATTTAGGTTCTATGAGAGTTTTTATGAGAGGCCCGCTATTTAGCTTTAATAAATGGGATATGGCGGAGTCATTGAATTTATAATAATTTGTATTGTAATTGGCATGCACTGATAATTAATTAGGCACATTATACTTTGACTTGTAGAGTTAGAGTATGATTATGAATTAGTTCTAAATTTTATCGTTTCTGCATTCATATATTCTTTTAAAACTAGGGCAATGAAGAGCTTGTCATTATTACACATTAAGGTAGGTCCTGTATGAAAGTAACGAACTTAAGTTCGTAAAAGTTAAAATACTTTAATGATTTTATTTGCTCAAATTAATATCCAGACAAAATGTAGGATGAAGGGTTAAATTTAATGAACAGTTAAAATCAAAATGCAGAACTAGTACATAATATTCTTATTACTTTAGCATGAGAGAGAAATGACTTGGAGAAAAAAATAGTCAAAAATAGTTCTGGTGTAAATTCGACAGTTTAGTTAATTAAAAATTAAAGGAATGGCATGACAATGCAACTTGAAATGAGTTGAGCAAATATTTTCTTTTTGGTTAGTATTAGTCCATTCTTAGAAATTTAGCGGTAGTCAGTAGTAGTCCACAGATTTGAGGTAGAGGTTTGAGGTACTATGAAAAATGCATGACATTTCTCTTGTCTAATGAAGTTATGTTTATGTCAATCCAAATGCAGAAATGGTGGAGGCAATGAAGAAAGTGGCTAGTCTGGATGTGGAGTTGACGGTTGAAGAGCGTAACCTTCTCTCTGTGGCATACAAGAATGTAATTGGAGCACGCAGAGCTTCTTGGAGGATCATTTCATCAATCGAGCAGAAGGAAGAAAGCAAGGGAGGTGAGGACAAGTTGGAAATGATTCGTCAGTACCGGGCTCAGGTAAGAATACACATTATTGTCATAATTGACATTGTTAATATTTAACTTACTGCTAATTACACAGGCTGCATCTTCAACTGTGAGGAATGACAAACTAAAAACAGGATTTATTTTTCATAGGTTGAGAAAGAACTGAAGGAGATATGTTCGGATATCCTTACTGTGCTTGACAAACACCTTATCCCATGTGCAAGCACCGGCGAATCAAGAGTGTTCTATTACAAGATGTAAGTCCTTTATACTTCCGGGAGGAAACAATTAAGTCTTATTCCTGTGACCAATCTCCGTTTAACATTTTACTTTACGTTGACAATTTGTAGGAAGGGAGATTACCATCGTTACTTGGCCGAATTTGCAACTGCTGCTGATCGTAAGGAAGCTGCTGAGAACTCTTTGGTGGCGTACAAGTCGGCGAGCGATATTGCAATGAATGAGCTGGCTCCAACTCATCCCATCCGTCTAGGTCTGGCTCTGAACTTCTCCGTGTTCTACTATGAGATATTGAACTCAGCTGAGCGTGCATGTCGTCTTGCAAAGGCAGCATTTGATGATGCCATTGCGGAGCTGGACACTCTATCTGAGGAGAGCTACAAAGATTCAACTCTCATCATGCAGCTGCTCCGCGACAATCTCACACTATGGACGTCGGACATGCAGGGCGAAGGAACTGAAGGTACTGAAGGTACAGAGAAGTCGACTTTTATACTTTTACTCTTATCATTACTAACGTTTAGCAACATATTACGAAAAAGCCATGCGGCCCACGCATCGCATCACATCTTGCATGGGAACCTAATGACCATTACTAATTGTTTGCTTTAGGTGGAGAAAGTGAAGTAAAGGAGCCACAACTTCAAGACGTCGACGATCAAGATGTGTCATAACTCAGTGCTTATTAACTTCATCTCATCTCAGCACACGTGCAAATTGATTCCTCTCATTGTTTCAACGCCGGGAACCAATTCCCAGATATTTCTATTATTCAGTCTTTGTAGCTAAAATTTTTTGTATAACTCCACTAGTATATAATATTACCCAAACAAAACGAAGAAATCTTATTGGTCGCTTGAGTAATTAGAATGAACTAAAATTATTGCTGAATTTAAACATAGAAATACTGAAAGCTTTGATTCCAGGTATGTCTGTATTTAATAACATAATAATAATAAAAAAAACTACTTTGTCGACGTGAGGAATAAATAAGGTCCATCATGTTCGTATATAATTAATTATATATATATAGCTAGTAAGTAAGTTTTGTGTAAGTCTTACCCAAATTTTATCTGATAATAATAAGTAATATTTGACAAGTCCTTAACTCCGAGGATTTGACTGGGTCAACCTTTAAAGATGGACCATCAGAAAATGCAGGAATGAACTCTTATTAGAACAAATTGAGCATAATAATTTGAAAATCTTTCAGGAAGATGAGTCTAAATTTACAGAGTACATGGTAAAAAAAATTAAACACCAGCTAATTAGTTGTTCACGTGAGGGATATTGAACACGCTAATGGTTAGTGCGTACAAGATACGTAAGTATTTAACTCCTTATTACTTATTGATCAGTGAAAGTTAGACGAACAAACAGAGTAATTGAAATTGTAGCTTTGATACTCATCGTTGGCGTACGTACAAAATACCAGGAAGCATCCCTATTGTATTACTGCACTGTTACATGTAAGTTAGATACATGAGATGAAATACTATTCAAAATCAAGGTTATCCCGCATATATGGGTCTGCAGTGTTTTAGTGAAATTCATACCTAGCGTCAATGTGCATACATAATTGAAAAGTAGGTTATGTTCAGAACTGTATTAGTCGTGTTCTCGTACTTGCAAAATGTTATGAGTTGTTGGCTTACCTAAGTTATAACACTGGAGTCAAAACTAATGGCTGGTTTAGTTGACTGATTGCGTGGTGTGTTGAGTAATTAATAATTATATTAGTTATTAATCAGCTAAAATTGTTATTATTACTTACAATTAATGAAATACCTAAATAGTAAGTAGGAGCACATTTCGGTGTAAATATATTTGAATGATGATGACCTTTCTAGTACGGAACCGATGAATGCACTGGCCCTGTATTGTATTACACTGATGATGACAAGGACGTAGAATTATAATGAACTTTTGAATTTTGTAGCACCTTTTCTGTTTGAGTTATTGCTCGAGTCAAGTCATTGAAACCTCACCTGGGTTCAGCTGACCTTTTTTGTAAGTAATAGTCAATATATAAAATAATATCACGGGTTATTCTGAGAATTCTGCTCATGTTCCTCGTGGTACATCACCACTGAATGCATTTAAACACTAAAAAAAACATGTTAGGTTTGCAAACAAAAAGAAAAGCTTATATAAAATCAAAAGTTAGTAGAAAACTGGCAGGTCATCAGGCCAAGTAAAATTGAAATGATGCGAGAGGAAACAAGAAATGTCTTTACACTGTACTCTGGTTAATTTCAAGAATACAAAAAACATATATATGCAAGCTTGATTTAATCGGTTTTTTGTTTGCTAAGCTGGTAATTAACTGCTATGTCAGTAATCAGGTAATCAGGATTTTTGTAATTTTTTCCGATATAAAGCTGATGACAACTGTCTAGAAGAAAAAAAAACAACCCAATATCTAGCATGTAACATTATGATTACAATAATATTACAAATATTATGTGTACTTTACGTAACTATCTAAGAAATAAGGATTCATTGCTTTGTAAAAGTGGGCCATACCACAGAACCCCGGCTAGTATAAAAATATAAAAATATGTTGAGTTAAGAAAATCTGGGTGGTGAAAATGACATACCGTGAGCAAACATAAAAGAAATAGTAATTAATTATTATTCGTCATCGTGTCATGTCATTATCTTTCTACTCCTCCTTGTTGCCACTTCCATTGTCATTGCATTATTTCGTTGAGCAGACGAATGAACATAATGTCTTGGCTATAGAGACGCTGTTGTGCACAGTTAACTTTGTTTTCATCACATTTTAGGGTTGGTGTACCATCATCCTGCACAAAATTTTTTTGTTATTGTTAATTTGCTAAAAAGACTGTATAACATGCTGAAAAGACTTATGCTTAGCTTCAGTTATAATCGGAAAACGTAAGCTGTATAATTAACATTTTTTTTTGTTAGAATTGTGGTTTTTTCAGTGCGATATGTACTTTTTATTCAGTTTCTTATTACTTATCATTCCAAAACTGTGTAAAAAAAAAATTTGTTTAAGCAGTTTTCAAAGTATTGGTAATAATGGTTTGGGTTCGGTTTCTAACACTCTTCGTTTTATTTTGCAGGAGTGCTTTTATGCATTTAAACAGTACATAATATTATCATACTATTAATTTACTGTATATTATTATCTACCCGTTACTTTAAAAAAAACAGTTCCGTATTTTAAGTAAAAATTCACTTATAAGACATTAATTTTAATCTGTATCAGTTTTATCCTGACTTTTACAGAGGTTAATAATCAACTATGAAAAGAAAACTACTAACGCACCAAAATAATTTAATTTACACTGTTACAAAGTATAAAGGTTGACAAAATATAGATGAAGTTTTTGTGTGTAAAAAAAATTGTTTGAACACGCTGTTGTTGATAATAATTTGGTATTTTTTTGGTAGCGCCAGTGGGCTGCTACACAAGTTTACAGAGGATGTGTTGAAATGACATGAGTTTCGTTGTATACCGTACCTTATTATATTCTTGATGTTTGTGCATACATATTTCTTCTTAAAAACTGATGGGTATTATTATTATTATTGTTATTATTACTATTTACTTATATTATGATTATTGATGACAAATTTGATGCATCTTCATGCCACACGTTTACAGTACGTATATAGACATTATTGAATTAATTAAATAAATTCATGAACAGTTTATGTCATAATTTATGTCACCAACTTTTAAAACAGATGTTGACGAAGACGATAATAAAAATTACTTGTTAGTCGGGGTTATTTATCTATCTGATTTATATGATAAATGTCTCATTGGCTAGCCGATACGCATAAACATCAAAACAAGCACTTAGGGTATCCATGATAGTAGCAGTTATCACTTGGCAGGCACAGTTATAATTGGAATCATTTGACTGGGTTATAATATTCATGAGTGAGATCTTCTGGAAACAAAGGAACATGTTTTGTTAAAGGATACGAGTGAATTTAATTATATAGTATGAAAGGGAATTAAGTAGAACAGCATATCAAATGTGATTTAAAAAATCATGCAATATAACCATACATCTATTAAACCTGAAAGCTAATAAGGTTACTAAGGTATTTACGTATAATATGAAAATGATTCTGATCATTAGTCATACTAACAACATGATGTTTGGTATTGACATTCAATCTACCATATCAGTTACAAGCATAATCATCCCTAAACTCAGCAAAACAAATGCGTTCTTGTGATACCCCACTCGATATACCTTGTCATTAAAAAAATGTCAACTTTGATATTTGACACCTTTCAGGTCACCAGATCCCCTCTTAAAACATTAGCTAGTGCCGCATTATGCAGCCCTTATGTATTAGTACTAGTACTAGTGTGCACAATTTGAAGAAATCAGATAACAGACAGAAAGGCGTCCATAGATAGTTGGGCAGAGAGACAGACAGGAAATCAAAAGCTTTGAACATGCCTTCCAGGTAATAAAGAAATTAATGGTTGCGGTAATAAACTTTGCAAAATTGTTATCTTCCATACAAGATGGATTTTAAATACAAGCCGTTAAAATCCAAAAGCAGCCAACGTTTTTAACTGCCCCTCTATACATTTCTGTTTAGCATTTCCATTTTCTCCATTTCTAAGAACTGTCATCTCCATTTCCCCTTCCTGTTTTCGCAAAAACTTATAAAATCCCTTGAAATCTTGAAATCTTTCAAATCCATTCCTATTTCACACCAAAAAATCACTACCACCAGAGACCGCACCACACCAGATAAAACGCAGATACGGTCACCTTGATACCCGAATTTTTGCCATTGCATTGCCAATTCCCATGCCATGTTCTATGATATAAAAAGCGATGATCAATACAAGATCATCATGATATGATCATCATCACCACCAACCAAGCTTGTTTTTCTATCTCTTCTTCCCATTATAATTCTCTCTGATTCCCTAAAATAAATTTGCACCTTTTTTAGTTTACGCTTTGTCTTTACCTTAAACAACAACTGAAAAACATGAACGTGCTAGTTACTAGTTATTACCCTTATCCTCGCTTCAATATAAGATACGATCAACATCAACGCTCACGTCATCGGCATCAGTATCAGTACAAGGAACAGCAGCGTTAGCGTCCAGTTTTCAAAGCGCATTGTTTGCAAGCTTGTAAATGCTAAGCGTTGATATACAGAGCAGCGTAGCATAATCAACTATCCAAGATTAACAAAGGCTAGCAAAAGCAGGGATAAACCACATAGCCATAGCTTTTATCCGTCTGTTAAATGTGCATGATGCCCCATCTCATTTCTAGAAGCATAGTCATTCCCGCATCAGAGGATTGCAAGGACTATCGTTCGAGCCTCGAAGCTCGAGGCTCGTAAAATGTTTAAATATCAGGCTCAAAGCTCGAAAACTGGTTAAGCGTCAGGCTTGAGGCTCGAAGCTCGATCCCTTCAGATACATAAAAGCTCCAAGGCTCGAAAGGTGAAAGGTATTTAAGTTTCAGGCTCGAAGCTCGTTCGAGCTCGAGCCTCGAGTCTAATGCAATCCTCTGTCCCGCATGTTTGGCGAGGATACACCATGCCATGAATGATGCAGTGCATGAAGTTTTGTGTTGGAGTAGTTTGTTGTTGTTTGAGGAGAGTGAAAAATGATCAGTACGCAATCACACTCATATCGAATCGTATCCCATACGATACTGAAAGAGAAATTATTATTATTATCCTCCTTATCAGTATAATACAATAACATAGCATAATAGCGATTATCTCAACACAAAACTTCACATCAAGAGTCAAGGTTGCAGGAATTGGATTGAAGAGAGTATTATTAGTTCTGACCTAATCGTGGCCCGCACAAAAGGAAGGGGTCATCAGTTCCTTAGGACGAGGGAGAAAAACTGTTGAAATTCTGGAGTCAAATCGTGCTCATTTAATTGATTTGCCCAGATTGTAGATTGTAAAATATATCCAACAGGAGATCAGAAACGTTTGTTGTAGAGAATGTAATATATATATATTATCAGTTTATGACAATAACGTTGGAGGGGCAACAGTGAAAGTGTCACTTTAAAGAGTCACTTCCAGGACTGGAGAAAAGGTAATTAATTAAAATAATTGTTAGATATTTTGGTCTGTCGTATTAATGCTGATTGATGGGGTTGTCGGTTGTGGACAGTTAATTTTTTGTAGAGAATCTTCAAGTTCAAGTACGATAACAGTGATAGTTTTGTTGATGGTTGATAATCACAAAGAATCAATAATAAAACGGATGATTTATGATTACACGTGATTAAAAACTCAATAAACATTAAACCAGTTTCTGTCATGACAGATTAAATAGAAATTACAGGAGGAAAAAACCTCAAACCTAACTATGAACTAGGTCTAAGGTTTGTTCTTTTCCAAATTGAAAGTCAAAGAAAGTTTATTTTTTGTAAACATTTAATATGACATTTAGATATTTAACGTTAAAAGTATCATAACGATTATTGGAAACTTTACCCTTATTAATTTCCCAGTTTCACATAAGTAAACATTAATAATTCCATTCCTTTTCAGTCATCAGATGACATCCAACATCACATTGGAACTTTCGACCGCACACCGCATAATATTCATCATTTAGCCATTGTTGTCTCTCCAAGCTGGCTCAAGTCTCAAACGGGAAATGTCATTTTAATTATCCATAAAAACAACTGCAAAATTCTAGTGAAGTAAAACTACATAAATGAAAATTGCAGTGCCTTCTGTCCAATTTACATGTATGATTGTGACTATATCCAATGAATTTTTTTACACTCGAAATTCGCAATAGAACTTCCAAGAATGAAAATATTGAAGTGGAAATTTAACGCCTAGTTGTGAATCCGCCAAAGATAATCCGATTAAATTCTACATTGATCGTTTAGCCCTGATGGAATGGATCAATTTAGTTCAATTTACGTGGTTGTGCTATAACGGACGTACTTAATCGTCATTAAAATTGAATTCGCTTCTCGAAACCCACGCCTAGTTGAATGGTTCATCGATTACTTTCACTTTATGCCCAGGCAGATTACTTACCATCATCCCTTCTTTCATCCTTCTGTTTGACCAAGATATTACTCGGGTAAGTTCATCAAATTCTTTTTAAACAATTCACTCTCATGAAAAGGTTATTAAAAATGAAGATTGAACACCAGCATTTTTCTCGGATGTTGGTGAAGCTCCCCGGTCCCGGTGGAAGCTGCAGGTTTTCAGATTTTTGCATTTAAAGGACTACGGAACCGTTTGATAAAAAAAACAGCCTTTTTCATTATTTATTTATCGCTTCAGCATCTGTCTATTATGCATCTTTCATATACAGAATCCAAACTCGTGTGCGTCATCCATCATCATATGATATACTTGTATATGGATATATGGAGTTCATGCTTTCCTTTTTTTCAAATATATTATTCATTAAAAATGATGAAGCCTGTCGAGGAAAAAAAAGAGTTACATGAAGAACCTAAATTAAATTGAGTCGGGTATGAGGGGGGAAAAATCTCCGGGTTTAAGTGGTAAGAGTGGAAGCTTACATCATGCCCCACTGTTCCGAATATACTTACGCATTCAAATTCAACCTTAAATTATTGATTTTTTTTCCACCAACATAAAGAAAGAAAACCACGATGATGAAAGTGTTTAGCTTCCATATTCCATTCCTTAGCTTTAGTTGTCATATCACGGTTTTAACTATGCGGGTCCCTTTTATCCAGTGGCTTGATCCTACTACATCCCATTCATTCGCATTCCGGGACTGAAAAATGTCTGTAGAAAAATTATACTGGGGAATTGTACATGAAGAGAGAAAAAAATGAAATTGCATCATAATATATCAAAACTATATAATGTAGTTCATTCCCTCCCCTCCAAGTCACATTATGCCACATCAGCACCACCAACTAGGGAATAGAGTGGTACGCGCAAACTTAATGTAAATGTCTGTGTACTTAATATAACTAAGTACTCCCTTGACGGCTTGAGTTGATAAGAGAAAGTAAAGACATTTTTATGACGGCGGTGGAGGGAAAGGGGAAAGCCAATGTTCGAATTAGTATATGGCTTCGTACGAGATGTTTTATCCATTTCGCTATTTTGCTCTGTGGCGATGTTGGGGGAAAGCACATTGAAGTAATATTGCAGCAAGAAGTAGTGCGAATACATGAAGTAGTATAAATAGGAACAGTCACATCCCGACTTTCTCTCCCTCCAACAATTCCTTAGGTAGTTGTGTAAAGTTGCATGTTGGGAGAAAATTTATTTATTTATTCTCCATTGGCTCATGTTGTCATCGATGATCATGTATACATAATGTAGAGAATTCAGCATGGACTGATTGTTAGGAGCCCCGAGATATATATTCATTAGAAGAAAAAAACGTGTGGTGGTGGGGAGTGGGGACTGGTGGCTATAACCGTCATACCGTCATTTGCAATTTTGGTTGGAATCAAGAAACTTTATATTTACTTTTCCGCACTAAAAAATAAGTGTAAGCAAAGTAAAAGCGCCTCTTTACTGGCTAGAGTCTTGTATATTTACTCTGTAAATAATGGTCACTATTTTACTGAGTCTAATGTATGGAAGCGCTTGGTTCATGAGTTTCTGTCGGTTGCTCGTTGTGGCATTTTATGTAACCCCAAAACAAAAGGTGTTAAAAGGAGAGAAAGAGTGACATTTCCATTCCAGTGGAATTCCTTCAAAAGGATTAAAGAGAGTAACCTTGCGTGACAACCGGGCCACACTGATGCCTTGTTCTGATGTAGACGTAGACCTATACTTTCTCCAGAGTAACTTCCTAAATACGTCCCTACTCCCACAAATCCTGTTTCACCGCAGACGGCTAAAGTCCATAAAGTTTTGTGGACTTTAAAAGAACTTTTAATGCTGGAAAGCATGTGGGGGTAAGTAACTGTAGAGAAAATCGAGATTGCAATTTTGATAGTACCATCTTGTGAAATGAAAACGGGATCACGTCCACCCTTCACCACTGTCTCGCTCTCGCCTCGTGTACATCCGTAAATTCCTCTGGTTTGGGAAAGGCAACAACGACAATGGAATCTCGGCATCAACTTATTTTCTTGTTAGTTTGGGAAAAGTTTGGAAATCGGTGATGGTATCTCATCTCACTACAACTTTAGCGCCATCGCATCCCATCCCATCCTCCTTTAAGTAAATTATGCTTGTTTTAATGTACTCCTCCCAGTTAATGGGGGAATCGACTAGCACAAGAGAGGGAAAATGTGATGATGATCGTGTAATCATAAAAAATGTTCCACATATTAAACTTTACTGAGAAACGTGGTATGTCGGATAGGCTGCTAGTTTTCTACCTTTTTTATGCTTGTTCACACTTAAATTCATAGGCTTTCTCCAGAGCGTTTCCCTCTTTATCATCATAAAAAAGAAATTGCATGGAAAAGTGGATTTTAGCTTAAAGGATCGGGGAAGGAAGCGAAAAAAACGGGCACATGAAAGTAAAGCAAAGGAGCGGGCTGAGCTTAAGTTGAAGGCAAGAATTGTGACCTTCTTTCAAGACTCTGTGTGACACGGCATGCATGGCACGTTATAAGGTTTAGTATCACGATCATGTAGTAACTAACGAGGAATGTAGTTTTTTTCTCTGCACCAAAATATTTCATTGATCTACCTGGAAAGATTGACCTTCAGCACGGGAGTAAATTTCTGTAATTATTTTGAAATTTGAATTTCAAATATACTTTTATCCTTGAAGCTTGCGGTATTCGCCATTTTCCTATAATTTAATGTAGAGCTACGTGTGTTGAAAATGGAATGCTAATGGAATGGCCAATATTAATATGTATGCTTCTGACCGCTTCTGACTACACACCAGAGAAGCTTTGGATGTTTTGCCCTTTTCTCCTTACGTATTAAGATAAGCACATGTAAGCAAAACTTGAAAGACTTTTGAATGGGCCAAGAAGAGAAATTAGCCATGATTTCTTTTAATATGCCATATAAGTCAATCAGTATGCCTACAGAAAAATGTCATGCATAATAAAGTGGAAACCATCAAAATAATGATCGCCCATGATGAATATGATGATGACTTTTTTAACCTGTGACAACGACATCAAAAGTCAATTGAAGTTTGTCAAGTAGCCTTGTCGAAAGTGGTCTCTCCCTTTGTATTGCAATTTTAGTGATAGTTGGTGTGCATTTATTGAGCCACTTGAGCAGAAAGAAACCACTCGTGGAGCTACTAAAGTGATGCTTCCCTAACATAAACTCTGGCGATGTGTAGCGTAACATTATTCTAGCATCACTTTTTATTTTGGCATGTGTCAACGTCTCATTAAACATTTCTCGTTTGGTGTCTCCTATGGCTTCTGTCTGTTGGCTAGTTTCGGTAGGTATCAATTAGCGTCATTAAAATTCCTTGGAGGGTGCGTTCTGGCAATAGAGGAAAAAACGTATTTGCAGTTGCAGCATGACTAACTGAAAACGAATGAATGAGCACTGGCTAGTCATAGGCATAGTCACTACATCGACGTCATCTGACCATGGTGCCATTTTTTTCAGTTAAGTACAATCCAGTTTGATAGTTTGTTTGCATCCATGCTGCGGTATATAGTATATGTTTGTGAATACACCTATTTGTTGACTTACAATTAATCAAGCCGCATTTATAACTTTGCTCATGCAAATATTTAGCAGTTGGAAAAGCTGTGAATTTTGAATGAAGACAAGGTTTCCACTGTGATGATATGAAGTATGTTTGTCGCAGAGCGAAGAAGGTGTAGGACATTACCACTGTTCACTTTACTTTCGTTTATAGTACATTGTATTTATTGTCATAAAATCAGAAAGTTAGCGTTGCAAAAAGCTGTTGTGGCGTTGCTCACAATTTGGCAAATTGCTCGTTTATGCATTGCGTTCATTTCAGATTTGTCGCATTTTAATTCCTCCACAGTACAAACTCCCCTATTGCAGACTAAAATGTCACATAGTACAAGCAACTGCACAAGGGAAAAGTGAAATTAACGCAAATTGGGTGAATTGCTGTGCGACTCTTCTCTTTCAGAGGGTAAAATGAAACTTCCCGAAACTGTTCGCTTTCTTTCAGCTCATTGGCAATAGGAAGTTTATAAGTTTTATGAATCTTGTATAATATGATTACGTCTAATAGAGCCAGTGCTCCGGCTCCGGCTCTTTGGTAATAATATTTACGGACGTTGTGTATGCATTTCAATTATCGTGGGTTAGAAAGCTATTAGCTGGTCATCGACTGGTAGCGGCAGAAATTACTGTAGTTAATATTTTACTGTGTTTTGACATATATTTATGTACATTGTACAAATATAACTTTGTTCGCATTCATGACAGTATATTGGATGGTTGCAACTAACTCGTCAAACTCATCATCACAATTGACTTAACTTGGAAACTTCTTATATTGCTACTAGCATGTGTGTGTGTGTCATGACTCGTGAATCATTTTTGTAAAACATAGCAAGTCTTTAGCATACGTAATATTCATTCCCATGAAGAAGTTTTTAGGCATCCATTAAAGTGTTTAGGTAGTGGCGCGTATCGATTTGAACGCTAGAGATTCCCAAAAGGGTTGGCACACTCACAAGGACGACATTTAGCTAAATCAAGATTATAGCCAAACTCTGAACAAGCAATTATGGGGTAGTGTAATTTTTTACCGTCTAATTACAGTAATTATGATAATCTTTCACTCTCTCCTCTTTACGTGTGCACGCAGCTCATCTTATTCGTATAAAATACAATTCTAAAATGCTGCTAAAAAGTCGTCTAAAAACGAGTCAAACTTTTGATGTCAACAAATGCATAGGTAAATACTGACTTGCGTAAGAGCAAGGGAATGCATGAAATGATGTCATCGACATATGACCATGACCAATGCTTAAATTGTCTTACTCGTCTAATTCTTTTCTATGAAAAAGAAGAAGAAAATTGACACATTTACCAATGGCCAACCGTTCTAAGCCCACAAAGATATTTTTATCCACTCGACCATATCCTAATGGGCCGAATTACAATCTGCGCGTCTTTGTATGGAACTGACTGAAATAGCGATAGTTGAAAGAAAAGAGACAATTGATGAGTCATTTAAACACATTAGAAATCAGAGATAAATGCATCTTGCTGGCCTTGCAAATTGCGATCATTTTATATATACATGTGCAGTTCAATCATCTACCTACCGAAACTAAACTTTAGTACATTTTCGACCCACACCCCACCCCCACTATTGTTTTTTGTGGATGCAGATCAGGTACAAATTACTTCTAAG
Organism: Lepidocyrtus paradoxus; assembly: GCA_034696885.1. NCBI lineage: Eukaryota > Metazoa > Arthropoda > Collembola > Entomobryomorpha > Entomobryidae > Lepidocyrtus > Lepidocyrtus paradoxus. The sequence goes on from JAQGAH010000049.1 coordinate 40,973, forward strand.
TTTTAAAAGGCCCAAATGAAGATGGGTTTTTGAAAAAAAGAACGTTCTTGTTACCCAATCATACACACGTATATTTGCTTGTATGATTTACACATTTTGCTTACTTCCACGTGAATCCTGTGTAAAAATTTGCACATTTCACTGCACCACTAAGTGTGTACCTATAGTTTCGCTACATATACGGACAAATCTGTTTCTGCTTGTTTGCGAGGGTGTGATGATCGTGATAGGATGATTCTAGTGATGCGCAGCACGAGCAGTACTTCCCGATTCCCATGTACATAATTATGTTTTCAACAGCAGCAAAAAAAAACTAACTTGGGATGAAGAAAAATTGCTGCTGGTTTTTAATTACATACCTACTGCCTACCTTAATGTTTGCCCAATGCCGAGCTCTACTGTAATTCCACATGGTCCATGTGACCATGTAACTTTATTCAAGTGTGTCTATAGTTTAGTTATCTCTATTATGCATTAACATTGATTTTTTTTTTCAAATATGGATCATAATAGAAATTGCATGTAGGCAAATAATGGCATGTAGGATACTAAGCTGTGAAGCTATTTGTTAATGATGTTCATCATTTCATCCCATTTTTTATGATTTTTTTTTCACAAATTATTGCATGAAATGGTTGATGTGAATATTTTTTTAGGAGAATGAATATTTCATGTGGAATGCACGCGAAGAGATATAGTAATGCTGCGATAGTAGAATTTCTAGCGTGGCGTTGCGCCTGTTTACCAATGATCCAGGGAAATTGTTTCATGTATAATATGGTTGGATAAATTTTTTTTTAGTAGATACATGACACAACAAAGCCATACTCATAACTGATGACGATATGTTGTAGAATTTCCAGTTCTGATTCTAGGTTGTAAAAGGCTTTAGAGAAGGTTGTTTTCGAGGGATAAGCAAATCAAGAAATTTAAATCTGGTTCACTTATTGCTAGTGTGAGAATTCTGAAAGTTTTATATGATGGTTGGAATGGATTGTTCGTGTCTTGAAAATTCCGTCGTAATGGTTTGCTAATGTGAATATTTTTTTTATCTACAGGTTTGCCCCCGTGTCGATGAGTTGGTGATAAAACCAACAGGAATATATTTTTAGGTGAGTATTATTATTAAAATCCAAAGGGTAATGCTGACTGTAACAGGGAGTGATGATTGTATCGTAATTGAGTTTAAAATGATTTTATTTTGGATTTGTAGGTATCAACATGAGCTCTAAAAGGAATCAAATGTTTTCCATTGATGATGCGTTTGAGGAGGAGCATAACGATGCCATCCGGGTGTATGGCGCTACGACGACAACCGAGAGGTCACCTTTAAAACCCAGAAGTAATGGGACCACAACAACGGGTGTTGGCGCAGATTCTGTTAGTGTTCACATACATGATCCTCCAAATCCTCTAAACGTGAGACCTATAATTCGGGGTCTCTCGAAACTCAAAGGAGCTGGTGATGATGTAAGTTTTTCCCCTGAAATTCCTACAGTTTTTTTTATCCAAGTCCTTGCCAACTCCTTTCTTGTTCCTGTAAAAAATTTAAATGATTGTGATTTGATTTATGAACTAGTTTATTGCATTACAGTCCGTTTCCAAGGACAGCGACTCCTTGATAACGGAAGAGCAAGAAAATAGCTATGACCCCTCAATGCCCTGGTGGCACCATCCAAAAGTTAGGGAAAACTGGAAAATGGTCCTTGCTGCATTTTGCCTTCTCCTCATTGGTCTGGGTAAGTGACTTGTTTTATTATGATTTTAGGATTTCGAAGTTCTTCACCATTTATGTATGTTAATAACGATTTTTTGAAACATCCCTTTTACAGGACTTGCAGTTGCTGGCGTGGTAATTGTCAGCTTACCCATAAATGGACTTCAGGGTGCAGTCTTTTTCATAGCCGGAGTAATATGTTTTATCCCTGGAGCTTATCATGTTATTTATATCTATTGCGCTGTAAAAGGAAAACGTGGCTATGATTTTTACCATTTGCCGCTTTTTAATTAGGACCCAGTATAAGTAATTTTTATTTGATAATGTTTAATGTTTGCAACGTTAAATATTTTTAAACCGACAAAGAAAAAAAATTACTGGTTAAGTAATTAGCGATAGCTTTCAATCATTTTTTGTTCATAATACACTGCACTGACACTGATCGATAATGCTCGTTTACAACTTTGTTTTGTGAATCTATTGTGTTAAGGTTTCTCTCAGTTTCTTTTTTATTTCATGAACAACTCGTTAGCGATGGTGTAGTACCGTAGTTCTACTATTTATGACTGATCATACACCAAATGGTAGACTAAACGTTGAATTTCGATTTTGGCCATGACCAAAAAGTAAAAAAGGGGTTTGTTGAGATTGTGAATAATAAAAAAGTTTTCTAACTTTCTGTATTTGTTCCCTGCTCACGCTGTTTTAGTATAGTATTTCAGTTGCTGTGTTACACAGAATTTTTAAAAATCTCATTTTTACTATTTCACGTCAACATTAATTCAGTTTTGTATGCCTTAGTATAAGCTACACTTGGTATAAGATTTACTTTGGAGAAAGGAAACTCCGTAATTGTAATCTCTTTCTATAACTAATTTACCTAACATGCCAATTTTAGCATCTGCAAAGGATATGTTCTAGTGCAAAAAGATAACAATAATATCACCTCAATGCTCCATGCTTGAGCTTGTATAAATCAGAGATGTACTCATTTGACCCATGCTAAGGTACACTTTTACTAAAGGCCAATAAGGTTGTGAACATGTATTGCCTGGTAAAATAAATAACGTTAAATACTTACCTACCTGTCCAGCCCCAAAATAATATCATTGTTTACTCGATACAGATATACCAGAGTGGTTGCTGATTTTCATTAGAATGACCAATGAATAAAAAAAATATCTCAACACATCATATATACAGATAAAACATTAACAATCAAAATAACGTGCAATTACAAGTGTATTATGATGACATCTCAAAATATAAAAAAGTAGAATAACCCAGAACATACCTACCTACTACCTAAATGTTTATATTCTTGCCAGTGGACATGTTGTATGGATAATAATTTAAGGTGTTTTCAATGACATTTTTAGGAACTTTGTTAAGATTATGCAAAACGCAATGTTATTTAGACGGATTACTTACTTACTTTTTAGATATTGTCAAAAGTTGTAATATGATTTCATATGAATTAGTGAAAATGTTAAAGAAATTACCGAGCGTAAAAGCAAACAGTACGTTTCCATGGTTTAATAATATTTTTTAATATTGTACTGACGAGGTTGCATTAGTATCATTGTTTTTCTTGTTATGTATTGATGCATTTGGTGTATGCTAATAAAAATGCGTGAGCCAAGGATCTGTTAACGGGTACTTTTACTTAAGATTTGTTGATGATATCCAACTATAAATATTATAGTCCATTTTAGTACTTTGTCGGAGTTTTTGTATTCCGTGGTTGAAGGAGATTAGAGAAATATAAATGAAATGTTTTTGATAAGTCATATTGGCAAAAAGAGTATAACCAGAGTTGATATTTCTGACGCTGAGCTGCTGTTGTCGAAAAAGATATAACTTATGAATAGATATATATATAAAAAATTAACAATGTTTCTGAAGAAAACGAATACCTTATTCTTTAAAAAAATAGATAAGTAGTCTTTGTAATAACTTACGTAATCATTTCACCGTCCGATGTAGATTTCCTACATATTGTCGCATTTACAACAAAATATTTCTGTATTTGTATTAGAGATTTTTTCACTAAATGTTAGTTGGACAGCTATAACAACACTTTTTATGTTTATCCACCCAAAATGTTCTGTACAGGATTTTGGTACTAAAATAACTTACACACAGTTCATTCTTCTTTTGGCTGAGTTCACTTTAATTTTCTGAAGCTGGAATCAATGCGTTTTCATGATTACATCATGTCATTATCATTTTTGGTACTATCCTGTAGCAAATAAATAATATTTAGTTACGTGGCAATAACTCGGGTTGACCATTGAAACGAGGCTATATTAGACAGGACACTGTCATGGAATATAATTCGATTTCGCCAGCTTTCGTTGACAAAGACAAACCACTTCGACCTAACTATATGGATGTAGAGGGAAGTACTAATTTTTACAATTACTTAAATTAACTTTCGTTGTTAAGTATGCTATACTCTCGTTAGTTTGCTAGTGACATTAGAAACTCAACAAATGCTCATGATGAAGCTTACCGTTAGTGGTCAGATTGTTTTGTTACATAAATAAAGTAAGAACTCATTGTTAAATATCAATCGGAAACATTTAACTAATAAGGTAAGATTAAGTACCATGGAAAATGAATGATTAAGGAAAAAAATGTTTTCTGCAATACTATAACTGTAGCCATATGTCTCACGACTCACACCGAATTTGAGCGCTCGATGCAATAAAAAATAACTTTCGTTTTGAAATAAATGAATGGCTTCTTTAAAATTGCATAAGGTTCACATTACCTACTTAAGTAAAATATTCATACGTATTCATTATTAAATAAATTCAATGAATTAGTTTAGGGATTGATGGAGTCAAGTTGAAAAAAACCTGGTGTTCTATTTCGGTTCATATTCATTCATGTATGCAGTAATTCTTGCCAAATCTGCTTTCGTTCATCTTTGTCAACCTTCCCCTCTCACTTACATTAATCATGCCTTAATCTCCTTGATGAGATTGAGGCTTGAATGATTCAAGATTGAAATGATTTTTCCAACAATATGTTCACGCATTATTAGCTATATCCATTTAGCAAACTCTCATAAGATAGCTGAACCGATGTCTGATAAAGGACGTACTTGAAGCTGTTGATGATCCTGATCCTTTTTTTGTGGCGAAGAGTAAAGTGCTAACAACAGCGCCAGCTAAAGATGCACAACTCCAAACATGCCTACATACCCTAGATTAATTTCGCTTCAAGCGTCGACGTCGTCGTCTTGTCGTGGCTGCGCAGAGGGTAAGCGTAGTCATGCATTGTTGTCAGTACAACAATCCCACATACATTTTTAAATAGTTGTTGGGCTTGAGCATATGTTGTCAATTTGCGCGAGTAGGTATTCCTATGATCATGATCGCATATAATTATCATCTTATCATAACAGATTATATCGATGCCATTATTATGAATGTGCGCTTGTAGTCATTCCTTCACCATCTTGTCTCAGGCGAGCAAACAAACTGAAAAAAAAACTCTTTGTTGTTCATACAAGTAGAAATGGGAATGCCTACTGCCTACATTCCCAACCGTGTAGGTCTTGACAACTAAAAGTTGCTTACCTAGAAAATCGAATTCAAGATGAAATGAGAATCAAAGTTAATTTAAGAGAGTTGAAACCAGCGTTCCTCGACAATTGTCATCGTATACACACCTACATCAGTTATACCTGACAATGATCAATCCTGAGCAGCATCCAATATTGCAAAGTTGGCCACATATAACGTTTTTTTTAGCCCAGCCATAATATTGCATTTTTGCATTTGCATCGAATGCGTTTTTATAATTGTTGGCCTTCCTTCGGCAACATCATCGGTTTCATCCTTCCCATCCCTCCTTCATGTAAAAGTAAATGTTTGTTAATTTCCCATTTCAAATGATTCTATGTCAAAAGCCATACCTCAAAGGAAGTAGGTATGAAACTGATGGGATACTTTAACAATGCAATATGCTTAGCAGAATTTATGCTTTAGCCTTTCGATGTAAAAAAAAGTATGCTCAAAGACCTGAGAATACTTTTTAGGGCTCCTCCGACTCAACAATGCTGTTGGGATGGGTTGAAATAGAAGAAAATGCTGTATCAGATGAACAGAAAGGAGCCTGGCAAATTCCTCTACACCTTCCCAATTGCATCCCACAGAAGAAGAATGGTTTTCGATTGAAATGAAGAACCCTTTTCCATCCCATGCGTGTACATATTTATTTACACCTGTAATTCAACTCTAAGGAGGAAACAATGGATGGATGACGTTCTGCGAGGGTATTATATGTATGATGATGTGGTGGCACCACGAATACAGCCAGTTGCTCACAACCCCTATGTAAGTCTACATCAGCCCACAAGCAACAATCGTCTTCGACTCAAGTGCGTAGGTATCTATTCTACCTGTGAGTTTGGATTTAGAGCACGTTCAAGAAACACATTTTATCTGTAGAATTTTATAGCAAATGCAAAAGTCCCATGTATAAAATCCCATCGTATTTATCATGGTGAGGTTCCCTTAGCTTCAACAATGAAGAACATCAATATCATCGAAAAGTTATGGGATGGGATGATGACGATGACTCTTCTGCAGCTCCAAGCACATGCTGGTCTCTTGGCTCATGAAAACAATCGAGTCAGTAACATTTTGCATCTCGAACATACAGAACGGTGGTTGCTGCTGCTCAGCGTTGCTTCGTTGCATGTGTTTTTTTCCTCCTCCAACAAGGGTTTTTGCCTACGATCATCGTCATCGCCATCCCATTGTTGCTCATTGTTACTTTCGAGTATATGTAGTTGAGTGTGTGGATATTGGAAAAAAAAATAGTTATCGCTTTACAGAGACCTTCACTTTGCATGAGGACTCAGTTTTTGGTCAATGTGATCTTTAGACGGATATTAAGGAGTTCCTTCTGGGTTTGAAGGACTCTGAGGATTTTTGCCCTGATTTACCTGCAAGGTTTGACCAATCCAATTCTTCATGCTTGTAATGATCAGCAGAACTTGACCGTCAACAGCAGTTTGTCACCTCTAACCGGAAGGTCGCAGAGGGATATTTATATGTCGTGTGTTTATTTGCTGGAAGAATTTTTATTTTTATGTGTAGCCGTGAACAAAGAGACGGGATTTCAAGGACGATTTTAAATTACTCTAAAACAGCTCAATTTGCTCAACATATTAGATCTTGAAAGGAATGGCAATGATGATGCCAATAACAATGATGAAATAGGAAGGAAATGGAATTTCGTTAAAATATCAATTCCAATCATTAGGAAAAAAATTATCGTCTTCAATGACAGGGCCAACCTAAAATTTACATTATACATCTATATTCACTTAATACAAGTCTTAATTAGTTGAAAAAAATTGGTGAGATGTTAATCTGTGTATGAGTCAACATCAAACGAAGCTCACATTCGACGTAAGTAAAGCTACGCCTTTTAGATGTGCTGATGTGCATTTTTGCATGAACTTCCGCTTCGACGACTCCTTAAGTGCTTCTGTTCATCTTTGATCTAGTGACCGTGCCTTTTGAAAATTTTAGCAAAAAATTGAGAATCCTTTCAGATTGATGGGAAAAATTAAGCAGATTATATAAAATTCGTTCGGGTTTAACTACATAACCGTTTAACTGAAGTAAGTGCCTGCACATTGGACCGAGGTATTATTTATGGTTCTTGCAATTTGCTAATTTAGTTGGAATTTCTCAGCTTTACTTAGTAAATTGGATAGGAACAAAGAATGCCGTTCAGGTATAATCATAGTAACTAAAACGATAGGGTTGAATTCGTAAAAAAACAACAAAAAACTGTTACAGTTTAGGTCCAACTCGTTGCTCATATCTGCTTTCAAAGCTTAAAATCATTACTACATAATCAAATCACAATAAACATATGAAATGTTATTAGATCACATTCATTTTTTTGCGTAATAGTGAAATTAAAGAAAGATTATAGAAATCACCCAACTAAAGTCCTAATTAAAGTACCCGTGTTTTGTATGATGGACTACCCTATAACACAGTCCAACGCGTAAATGAAAATTTCAAAAACGTTAACGAGCCAAAGCAACACCTCGAGCTTCACCTTTCCCTGTTCTCGCGTTGAAGTTTTTATTGCTGACGCCCATCAATTTAGACAAATAAATATGAAAACTGCACATACCTTAATTGTACGTTAAAAATCACCTGAAAAAACTACCCCGATATTAAAAATGCCCAATCATTTGTTGCTGTAATGTAATTCATGTTGATATCAGTCTACCTGGTGACTTTTAATTGTAACAAAGTACCTCTCAAGCAGTTTTTTTTGAGGCATTATTCCTGAAATTATATATGGTTCAGGTACCTACGCGAGTTGGCTCACTGAAAATTGCTAAAAAGAAAGGAAATAATCCTTTCATTTCATTCATGTGAAACTCATGAACTTTTACTTCCCCAGCGAACCTCTTTGTTTACCACAAAGTATAAACACTCAAATTATTTGTAGTAAGCATATCGTCATCTTTCAGTACAAACTTTTCCTCGCGATTCGTGTAGGATACATAAAATCTCAGCAAAATTGCTAACCCACCCCGTGCGCAGTCTTGCTGTTACATTCATATGCAGTTTTGTTATTTTGTGACTTCCAAAATTCCAATTTTCAACGCAAATCATGAGACTCCCTGTTTACGAAAATGTGAATATAAAGCTGATCACGTTAAGAGTCGAAGTCCCCCTTTGTTCTAATGACACTTTTTTTTGTTTGTCAAGGCTATAAAGGAATCAGTGGATTAGAGAATGAGCATCATGTAAAAAGACGGGAGCTCCAACTTCCAACGACGTCGAGAAATTTCTTATCTATGCTCATAGGAGGATGAAATCCTATTAACAACAATTCTTCACCATTTCCCAATGGCTTTTCTGAGATGAGAAAAGCGACATTTTGGACTTGTGAGTTGAAATAAACAAGACCAACGTTTGATGTTAAATGCTCAACATTATAAACCATAGTGGAAATTACAGTGCGACTATAACAAGTTGTTTCTAAAAAAATTAATAAAACTCGCCATCAGCTATATCACTGACATTCTCGTAGTTTGTTAATTTTTTTATATGAAAACGTGACATTCTGCAAGTTGCTCGTTAATTATATGCTGTACATCGAAACAGAATCACAGTAAGCAGTGTTGTGTGACAAGTCATGTCGATTGGATTATATATTTTCAAAGGATATATTCTCTGAGTTTGTTACATTTTGATTGGATCGCTAGTGTGGACTTAACACCATAATTTTTTTGGATTGCTTGCTGCATTGCATGAGGTAAGTTTTTTCTGAAGGGAGAGGAGACCTCTCTTTTTCCCTTTTGTCCTATGACGTGTTTTACTATCCTTTTGTTGCTTTTTAATGCTAAAAATGGGAATCGGAGATTGTGTTCTCTGAGCATATAATTTTAAACATTGCATTGTTTTCTGTGCTAAAATGCTGTTTACATGTTTTTATCAGATTTTATTTGCATTCTGTTGAGTGATAGGTGAAAGGGTTGGAAGAAAAAACCAAGAAAAAAACCGTTTAGTTGTGTAAGGGTTCGTTCGTTCGTTCATTGGGAGGGAGAATAGAGGAAATACACTTTATCCTTTGAGCTATTGTTCGAGTGAGAACAATAATTATGTATGTTTAAGAACGATTATTTCATTATCAAAATGGTTAGTGATAAAAAAATATATGAATAACATAATAATATGCAAAGAGAACAGCTACAGCTTTACAATAGGTGATAGGAATGATCTTGTAGGTACATTTGTAAGTAGGTAGCTTCAAATAACTCCATAAACTGTGGAATGGGTTAATGCCCAGCCATGGTGCAGACATTTCAGGATAATTTATGGATTTCCAATGGGCCCATTCCTCTTTTATGCTTTATTCGACTTATTAATTCTTATTAGTTTGAAATAGGTAAATTTTAAATGTCATAACATCATGGGGAAAAAAATAACTTGTTATTTGGCTATTGACACAATTTCATTGAAATGAAATATGACGCAAGATGTGGTAGACTCTGCCAAAACATATTATTCTGCCTGTTATGCGAGCTGAAGGTAAACCACGTGAAATATATGTCTGTTGTCAGCTTCTTAGAATAATTCCCAATAATTGATTCTTAATAAAGCGACAAGGAGTGATTTATGGATTTAAAAATAGAAAATAAACATACTCCCTCCATATTATTACTGCAAATGTGTTGGCTGTGAGTATAATGGAAATTACATTTATCATCTCAGAATGACAATCATGTACATACACTTACAGCTTTTTATTAAAAATTATGACCAGATTATTACTCACCTTTGATGCAATTCAATATAAGCTCAATATGTCCATACATAACTAATGTTTGCTCCACGGCTAGAGCCTTTTCAACTGTTGAAAATTTTTCGCGAATATAGAAATGGGAGAACATGTGATGATCAATGATGCAGAGCTATCATATCAGTTCGTGTCATTTTCATTTATATTTAAATTATGTAATCTTCTAGCCACCTAATCCAACGGCAACTGCATAGCCTCTTAAAATGCAAAAATATGTTCAAGTTGGATGAGCGCATGTCGTCAAGCCAAGTAATAAATATGATGATGATATGACGCCAATAGATTTTCGTTTCTGGAAAGGTCGTTTGCTCACATTTAGGTTGCCCACATGTAGGTAGTAATGACTCTTTGATGTCGTGATCCCTCTACTCCACATTAAACATTTCAGTTTGTCTTTACCCCGTGGACTGGCAATAGACTTTGAGTTTTCTGGTATGCATCATTGGCTAAATGTCTCTGTTGTACTCATCATGTTTTTTATAGTGCTTCACCTGACTCGTTATTATAACAACAGAGCCTATTTATTATCTCACTTTTGGATGAATAATCACAAGTTGCCCCCGTCCCACACCAAACATGTTAATTCCCTTTTTCATGCCAACTCATTTTCTGTCCCCTCATCAGGGCTAAATTAAAAGATAGGACAGGGGAGACGGCAACTCTGCATTATTACTATTATTAGGGCATGCAAACGCCTCGTTATAATTGGATAAGGGATAAACGAATATTATTTAAATTGCCCAAAGGACAAGTCATGAGCAACTTATAAAATTGCATCTTGCAGAAAACGGCAATGTCAGAAGATACTATAAAATGATAGGAGGTAGAAAAAAAAGAGAATCTCGTTGGCCGTACTGACTTGGTCCCTTATCTGGCACTTTTTTTTCTAATAACATAAAAAAAAGCTAATAAAAAAAGACTATGGGTACCTGTTTTACGAGATTATACCTCTTTTACAATTAGTCAGAGCAGACAACCTTTGATTTGTTGTGGTGCAAGTATTTGGCGATGCTGGTGACCTATGCGTTGCCTCTCGTTGCAGAAGAGGTTTCTTGTAATTTCTGTCCTAGTACCATAAATACACGCTTTTAATTTCATTAGCGAGCAGTATCATCATCCCCATCACAATCAATCACTATCATTTATCCCCATCACATTTCTTTGCTAACACCACCACCAAAAATCCTATCGTGCCTTTCTATTACAACTCTCACTTCATCCATATAAGTTCATTTTATGTATTAGTTTTCCTTGAAGGGGTCCCTTATCATGGGATGATAATAACAGTATCTTTTTTTTCTTAAATGAATAATGAATGACGCTATATATTTCGCTGTTGTGTAATCCCTCAGAATACAGTTCAATTTTTGTAGCATGGAATAATACACGAAAAAAAAATGGAATTCTTCAAATGAACTTGTCTTAATGCGAGAATCAAGAATGCAACTGCAAAAATAACATCTTCTTCTTCTCCCATCTATAATAACAAGTCTCTGCATACTTTTGCACTAAAAGTTGACCATGTACAAAATTGATGACGAAATGGCGCAAATAGAATGAGTCCTCTTTGTACTCATATTACACATAAGACGAAAAATTGTTGCAAGTGGATTGGCCTGCTGCTAATGCTGCTGCTGTTTTCTGCCTTCAATTAACCTAAAAACAATCTTACAGAGTTCCATTGAAAGGAGAAGAAGACTCGAACAAGTACACGTATTGAAGGGATCATGTTACCAAACTGCATGGTAAAAGGTGTATAGCGAAAATAGGATGTTGGGGATGATAAGACCTTTAATTTTGAGCAAAGCTGATTTCGCTGGTGGGCATTCGAAAGTTGACTTGTGTATTATCTTGATTGTCTGACCATTGACTAGGTTGAGCGAAAAACAAAGTCGTCTTCAGACAGAGTGCGTAACCGAAATGCAGATTGATGGAGTAGGTTACATTATGCATTTTATTGCAAAATCCCAAATATTATGGAAACTGGATGAGCTACAAATCCTTTTAGAAAAAATATGAACAAAATGTGTTGGAACTAAACAAGCCAATGAGAGCATAAAAGGCTAGCAATCGAGACTGTAGTTTACCTTTCGGGTGTCAACTTTTCAGTATTACATTCATAAATACCTATAGCCAATGTCATAGTCCTTTTATGTGTGACACAAACTTCAGCTGCAATTGGCAATTGCCTGGTTGCACATGGCGATGCAATGAGCAAACTATATTATTATGGATAATGTTTAAATACCGTCCGCCTCCGTTTTATCTGTCTTGTCAAGTAAGCCATATCAGATTTTTATGGACATGACATGCTACATATCTATGCATCCCTTTTTGTCACCTCTTTCTTGCCCTCCTTCTCAAATTACTAATCTTTGTTGGGATGATTTACTCGCAGATATATTTGGCGTATTGTTAGGTAGTCTGCCAAAACAATAAAAGTAAAAAAAGCGGTTTCTTTCTGCAAAAGCCTTTCGGAATCATTAAAGCTGAAATTGCCAACATGGGCCGAAGGTGAAGCTAAATGAATATATCTTAAAACTTTACTTCCTCATTGATTCTAGAGATTTTAAATATCGAAATTGAACTGTCACAAGGTTGCTGTTGGGGTGAGATAATTGGAGCCAATTCTTAACTGTATCATTGTTATAAAAAATATTTCATTTCAACACACCTCTAAGCCATTTTAACAATGAGGGGAGATGAATATTTCGATTTTATTTGTAACTAAACCTTTCGCAAGTGCATTGTCCATTCTATAGTTATTGATAGAATTCATATCAATGCGGTAGCTTTTGAATAGCGAGTTGCTTTGCCGTATATGTTTACGAAAGGCTACGAGAATATCTCATCATATTTTACTTATTGAAAGCAACCATCATGATATGGGAAGAGTAATGGTGGCAAAAAGTGAAGGGAACCGTTTTTTTTTAGTTCATTAGGTACAGACTAATTTCGTTTCAGTAGGTATGGGCGAGAGTAATATATTTCACAGTTGAATGTTGAAATGCAGCAGCGCCAGCCAACGAGCCAACAATAGTTAAAGGGAAGCAGTTCCGTGTTATTGGTCAAAGCTTTAAAAATTGACATTGTTCAAATACCACTTTCCTGTGCAAATACGACGCACTGCTCAGTTTTGTCAACAAATCAAAAATGTAAAATAAAACCGTGGGACGTGGGAGTTGTTGAGCCGGATTAAACCGTTCACTTTTATTCATCTTATCAAACGGCAATCATCATCCCTTTCGTTTTACTATCATAGGTGTGTTCATTAGACAAGGAAGATGCGCAGCCTATCTCGTCTTTGACAAGAATGGCCACTTGGCTACGAGAACATTTTCATCATCATCATCATATCTGCTCGACTTGCATCATTAAAATAATCCAGTTTTTCTCACCAGTAGTTATAATAATGAGTGGAATGGATTGGCTCTAGATAAACAACAAAAATCGAAGCAAGCAAACGCTAAAACAAACATTAAAGCATTCAAATCTGAAATACCAACAGGTAGTTGGTCGATTTTTTTTAGATTGAATTGAAGTTTTAAGAGCGGCTAGGATAAACAAATTCTGCGCAGAAAGTGCAAGTTTCACAGACATTTTTTAAAAGATTCTGAATGGGCTTATAAATGTGCCTGGCAAAATGGCAGAAATGAATGAGTCTTGAATTGATTATTACGCACTTAGGTAAATACATAAAATTACATACTTGCTTAAGTTTCCTGAAACCGATTGACCTAGAGAAATTTCTTTTTTCATATTGCAAAATTTCACACTTATTTGATTCTATGGCTAACATTTCGTTACATAATTTCCTCTAACGCTTGTCTTCAACCGTGAACTAAATTACTAGTTATTAATTAATTGTGATAACAAGGTTGATGGACTGCAGCAGCAAAATAAATTCATGTATGGAAAGCATCAGACGAGCTTTACTGATATTACTGCAAAGATATCATCTCAAAGCGTATGCGTAAAGGCAAGTAACCGAAGCACATGGATCCATGCCAGGAATAGCATTAGAGTAGGCTAATCAAAGCATAATTATAATTTATAACTAAACTATAACTGCTTCTTATAATTGTGTGCAAGTATCGAGCAGACACTACTACCCGACTATTTTGCTTCAGTTTCTGGCCTCCTCCTTTGTGCAACTAGTAGAATGCTCATAGTCGTCTCTTGTTTTATGGCAAAACTTCAATGCACATTGTACAAATCATGCATTGCTGGCTTCATGCTAATAATAAAAATTGTTTTGATCTTATCAGATTTCGGTAACATTTAAAATCATGTTTTGAAAACGCATAGAATCGTGAGGAAAAAAACATAACTTAAGAGTAGAACGTTGTTGACGACATAGCAAGCCTTTTACGGATTTGTAGTTATCCTTGTGTAGAGTCATTACAATAATAATTGAAGACAACTCTTCAGCCTCAGTAAAAACTGCCCTGTCCGTAATGTTCCTTACGGTAAAAATATAATTAGGTCAGAGAGTAATCACTATTGGTGAAACAGGCGGGTAAAACAGGTTGATGTAATGTGAAGACGGGATGAAGACGGGATGGGATCCGTTTTTCAACATTTATGTATTTTACTCCGATGAGCTCATAAACGTTGCTATTTAATACTTGCTGTCTTCAAACACTACTAATTGCTGACTTATTACTTGGCACGTTACATATTAGAATGTGCAAGAGTGACTGCGTTTCAGTTAATCCATTTCTTTCTATGCTAGTGCAAAACTGTATTAATTTAATTAATAAAAAGAAACGTTATTCTGGACTCCTACGCAAGGAAGCGTTGATACCGAGGCTTAAATCTCCGCACCCCACAACCCCACCCATACGACGATTTAATCATTGCAGTAAGACGTAAAATAAATAAATATTGGCCATGGGAATTATTTGTCGGCACTTGAGATAGGTGGATGTCTGATACACCGTTAAAAACTCTGACTTGGACTAACTTATTGTTTCTCATATTCCTTTGTTATCTCCATTTTACTGCTACTTCCTCATACAGTTTGGCTGACGATAACCTACATGCATATACGTATACTTATTATAATGGCGGCGTATCAATAATGAAGTGACTACAGCGCTGAGCACAAATCATGATCGGTTTGTGTAGTAATATTGTCAACGACAATGGAGTTCTCCCTCCCTATCAATACGAGATAAAATGCGCCCCAGATTTATGCATGTGAATATATATGAAACACAGATAAAGTTCCTTATTACAATACAGCTCATTATCCACAATAGTTATGAGGATGATAAATCTGAGGAAAAAACCCAGTAGTATGAATAGGGGAACAATTAGTGATGCAATGCTATGGGAGGCATAAGGGAAGTCAGTTTCTTTGAACTCGCTCCCTCCCGCCGATTAAACGGATAATTTGACTGTAAGTCACTTGAGAAGACAAGGAGACCCTTATCTCGAGAGAAGATATAACAAATGCCTTGCCGGTCACTAATTCCACTCCCAGCGATAGAATAGTTTTTGGAACCGCTATTTTATCAGACTAATGATATTACGCAATAGACCGGGAGTAGAGTGAATGTAGCTTTAATCTTAACACTTCCATCTCTGAGGGCTAACTGCATGAGTTAATCTGACATGAGAAGAATCATTGATTGGAAGATGATCCGCACGACGACACTACAAAATTGCGTTCTTATCATGCGTAATTACTAATGGATTTTGCATTAATAATCGTAATAAAATCTTAATTAGACAGTGTAATCAATCCTTTGTTCCTTCTCTTGCTGCTCATTTTTTAAGTACCGCTAATCTCCCTATTATGTATGCATCAGTATCACATAATTCCAACAGGAGATAAAAGGAAGAAGGGAGCTCACTCCCAAATTTCCGATTACAATCTGCAGGATCCATTACCGCCTACGTAATAAACATATTATTTGATTTTTTTTGAAGTCTTCCATCCCCAATTTGCATAACTCTTAGTTCACCCCTTATTACGAAATCCTCAACGGACAAGAGCGTATAACACGCTCCGATGGTCATTGTCATTACTCACTGATAATCTTCGTTAACCTTGCATTATAACGTGTTTGAGCATCCTCCACACATGCATAACATTCACACTTTACCTGTACATTCCGGTGACAAGGAACTCTTGGTTGTAAATTGCTGCATATATGGGATTTTGGGAAGGATATGGTCGATGTTTTTAGGAAGTGAGCGTCAACCAACTCATCTTGCTCCTTAGACCAAGCCTCAGAGCTCAATTCAAGAAGCGTTAAAGAAGAAGAATAAATATATTCTCCCCGTTGCCTTGCCTCTTCCTATTTAAATTTCCTGTGTTTTGAGGCGAATCTTTTTTTTTTGTCTGGCGCTTGCTTGCAATAATGTTGACTACGTGATTGTGATTACGACGAAGGCTTCATGTTACAAGTGCTATTAATGCATGAATGCATGCGTGCGTAGAGTTTGTACATTAATAATAATGTTATCATCATCATCAGCATCACCATGTGCTTAAATATATGATTGTAGAATATACTCCAAAGGCAAGCACTTAAATAATAACTAGCATGGCTGTATGTAAAGTTTGCAGTTTTTTTTCTTCTCAAATCAAAGCCCATAAAGGTACATTATGCTTTCATTCCCTTTAGCAACTTTATGGAAGACCAATGGCCTGCTCGTAAAGTAAAATGAGTGGGGGATTGGGATGATGATGACTTATGTACTTCCTCTCTCTTCTCAATGAAGAAAGCAACGGTAGTGTTGTACGAGCTCTTCGTCTAACCGACGTCCATCCACCTAAGCTTTCCACCCTCAACAAGATAAATGCTCTGAGCTCAACTTGTAGAACTGTAGTTTCTAGAGAACTTGTCATAGAAGAGAAGGGGATAGAAAAAAAAACAGTTTAATAGGGAAATACATACATACTGGTCGTGGTAACCACCACAGATTTAGCATCCCCAAAAGTTTTTGCGAGATCCTATAATATGTACAAGAAAACACCCCCGATAACGAAATCAATCAAAAATCTCCCAATTATCTATTTTGAATGGGGGAAAATATTGTCTTGTGTTCAATCTGAGCGTGGAACGAATATACGAGATCTGTGGTCTTTTGTAATCCTTCCGGTTTTTTTATGGTTTGCTAATCCTGTTGGAAAGGGGTAGGGATAAAAATGCTTTAGAAATGATGTGTGGACTTTTCCCTGTCCATCAGTGAAATTATGGGGGATTTTAGTAATAGTAAAAATCTAACTTGAAGTATTTGCAGAGCTTGCGAAATTGACTATAGAGGAGAGGAATCGATATTTGACAGACCACAGGATACACTTGTAAGAAATTTGCTGTGTATTTGCTTGTTACGAATTTAAATCTGACTCTGCAGCATTGTTATGTGGTGAGCGAGGGAGCGATGGACATTTAATGCTATTCGTCCTCCCTTGAGTTGGGGTATTGCTAAAAAAGACCTTGTTTTAATCCGATATGAGAAGGGGTTTGGCTTCGTACAAAACTTTCATTCTGGGCTTCTCTGCATTTTCGCTACACAAATAGTTTGGCGAGATGTTTCGTTGGGGATGAGATGAGAGTGTGAGAATATCAGCGCCAAGAGAATTTGATTGTTGATGAGGACGTTAGATGTTTCATTCCGCTTGTATGGGACAATTACTTGAAGCGTATTTAATAATGTTATGCATGTTCATTTCTAGTTTTTTCATGTTCGCATTGTTGAGTGCCCAATTCATTCACTTGTCATTTTGTATTTGCACTGGGTTCTCCTATAGAACTTTGGTGTTATTGACCATGTATCAGGTGTAAATATTATGTTGTTTTTTCCATCTATCGTTTTTTTTCATATCCTTTGATAATTCCAAGAATACTTTGTTAAAGATTACGTCCATTTAAAAGGAGATTGCGATAAAGTCCGTTCTGCGTTCTAATGCTCTTCTGATTTGCTGGTTGGTTAATTTTTGAGAGTTTTACATTCAGCATTGTTCTTCCATTATAGGTATTGCTTCCGTCTCCGGTATCTGACTGTTTAACGTAATACTACAAAAAACTATCATGTTCCCCCTTATCTTGTAAGCAAGAAATCTCGATTTTCTTCAGAAATCGTGATATGCTCAACAAATGAGGGGGAGATGGTGGGCGGGATTATTTATAGTTTGTGGTAAATCAAGTTAGTAGCCGAAAATTTTGGCAATGTAATAAGAATTGACTAGTTGCTCATACGTTATTATTAGATAAGTTTGCTTTTGTATCAAATCTGATCTGCTTTTTATGTATTCCATGCAAACTTTCACCATAATTATGACCGAGGATATTGGGATTTTTTTAAGCTGTTTAGAATCCGAAAGTGTTTTAACAAAAACACAGTTCGCAATGATTACTTGTCAAAAATTATAGCATTATATTGTATTCTGTTAACCAAGAAATTAGCCTTATCATCATCACGTGTTCACCTTGCAACAATTCAATGGAATGTTCTTCCATGTCAGTTTGATAAGTTGAACAGTTCTCATAGTATGAGATTGAGTATAAGACTTATTATGCAATATTAGGAAGGAAGGATGTGGCGACACGAATTGTTTTTTTTGCGTAATTTTCTGATTGGATGATGCTAATCCCAAGTTAGTCCTCCCACCAACTAACGTTATAGCAAGTCCTCTACACGGACCATTTCTACAATGTCGTATATCATTTTCATCTACAGCTAATCTCAATTTAGCCACCTATTTTCGCACGTTTATTGAGCACGCGACTGATACTGCAAAATCACTATCATCGCCAATCACAGCTACCTATTTACATCGGATACTTTAAGGTTGCTGCGTTTATGCAAGGAAACAAACGTGACATGACAGATTGCGTTCAACTTCTTCCCTTAAGCTACCTGAAGGTACTAACTATTGACAAGAGTATGGCGTGTTTTATCACAATTTAAATAATATGTTTTATATAGGGCACCTATGTGTAAGGCTATGTTGATTTACTACAATTACTATGCAATTGGTTTAATGCCTCGGCTCAGAATGAGAGACTGATGATGAGTTACAGTTAGCAATTATAAATGTCTTAAACATATCCCATATTTCTCAATGGAACTTCACTAGGTAGTGTGGGAAGTCCTTTAATGGGCAATTCCTTTCCGGTTTTATGCTCCCTCCGAGCGAAAAAAAACAACCTATAAAGCGTTTTTTAACCCACCTCCTTCTCTAGGTTAATTTACTGGAATAATAAAATTTCTTAATTAAACCCCCCATCAGAACTGCATTTGCACTCCGCTTGGTTTACAACACAGCAAATTACTTTAATGTTTTTTTGTGAAACTTACAATTCGATAAATGTCGTGCTGAGTAGTGAACTTTCTTGTTCATCTCTTCAAACCATTTAGCCCCATCCACCATTATAGTGCATCATTCATACAAGTATTATAACATGCTAAAGGAGTCTCACCTAATAGGAAAAACTCAAGCTTATACAGTCCCCACAAGACTGACTCGACAAAACAGCGAAAAACCTCTTCTTACCTACTTTCAAAAATCCAGTCCGTCAAGATTTAGGCCGCGTATAATGGCGTGCAAAAGTAATAACAGACGTTTATACAGCACGCACACATGCGGCTTGTTTAACAACTCATGGGTTATAAAAACCTTGATATATCTTCTTTAACTATTTTTTTATCGTAATCTAGTTGCACCTTTACCTTCTTACTTTTCAAAAAATCTTGTTTTCAAACATATTTTCTCGAATTGAAAACACGGACCGGACGTATACAGTGACGAGATGACGCTGAACTTTAAAGACTGTAGTGATAAGCTACTGCCGATGCTCAGACCTCTTACTAACCTACCATGCTGGTTTCCCACTTTGCATCGAAGAGAAAGGAAAGTTTATTTTTCATTCTGCTCACTTATCATTAGGTAGCTCTTCAAAATCTAGGGTTCCTGATTGTTCTGATCCTCCTGTGTAGTTATAAATATATTAATTGTTATGAATATGATGGGATGATGAGATGTGACTGAATTTAAAATTCCATCTGCATCCTCTCATACGTATATTGTCTATTCCACAGGATGATTAAGATTGAAGCTCCTTCGCTAATCACTTCTTTGACGGTGATGATTCCTTTCTGTGCTTCAATCAAACAGGAACTAAAAACCAGGAACAGATTGACTTTCTATGTTGTCCCTTGTGATGTGATGGTGTATTATAGCGATTATCAGTCATTAGACGAAATTGAAGGAATTGACTCCATCTAGCTTGGCGTGCTGTGTGCCAGCGTCAGCTACTTATTATAAGAAACTTTTAGTAATTTTCATGAAAATTGATTAGAATTGGCAGGAAGAAAAATTGCCAAGAATTGTTATCCTGTTTTCCTACAGCTGCCGACAAATTGACGCTTATAGATTTTACTTCCTTTCTCGTCTTTCCTCAAAATGGATAGTTCATTTTTTGGCCACAAAATACGTATACCTATGCATACTATTGTATCTTTGTTGTAAAAAACACAAGTTAATGGACAGCTACAGCGTTGTCTTCGATGTACTATTTAATTTTTATATCGAAGATTTGATTATCACATCGATGAGGAAAGGTATATGACGGTTGATCATGATGCATGGGGAATATTATCTCCTTGCCCTTTTCAATTTCATTCTCTTGTATGATACGTCACTATCAAATCATTTTTAACAAGTTTTTTTTTAAGAAAAAAGTACGTTTAATACATTCTTAGATTATTAGGTTCAAAAAGCTTTATGGTTATGATGCATTGTTTGATCTGAAAAGCATATCTTCAAACTTATAGTTTAATGCTGCCCTTCCCTATCATGTCAAACTGATCGTCAATATCCCTCAAACCTTAACAGAATAGGTTAGTAATGACGAGTGAAGAGGCCAAACATCTAATAAAAATGTTATCTTCTGTGCCCATGCATCATAGTGTTTATGCCCTGCTTACATTGTGGTTAGATGTCATTCCATCCCCCCCAAAATATGAAAGAGTGGTTCTGATATATATATTTTTTGTGTCTGAAGACGCGCTAGACGGTTGCAATGAGAAAAGAGACCCCATCATTATCACTCATAAAAAGTTGACTATGAGATGTTTAAATAAGTGCCTAACTTGCACTTCGAAGTGGTTACCCTTCCATTTCATCTTTGCCTTATCATCATGATATAATGCTTGCATTATGCCACACCTAACTTCACATCACCACCAAACCAAATCATCATCCTACAATTTCTATTTTTCTGCGTTGGTTTTGGTTAGAAGTTTTTTCTCTTGGTTTATCATTTTTTCTACTGCTGTTATCATTATTAAGGATATTTACGATTGGGATATTGGATAAGGAAAGAAGGGGATTTGGACTGAAAATTGTTGATGGTTCTTTATAGGAATAATCTGCTTGTATTAACTGCAGTTTTTTCTGTGTTGTCTTTATCCAATTTATTTTTTCGAGAGCATTTAGTTCTGCTACAAATTTTTTTTGGCAAGGTTTTTAAGATAATGTTGACCCTTCATCGATATGATATGATTTTAGCCAAGTAAGTCTCTACCCGCCAAATTGAGAGAATAGCTCGATCTTGATACATAGGGATACCATATCATAAGAGCTGATGCTTAACTAATTCATTTTTACTAATGACCAAGGAGAACGACCAACTATTTTCACATTAAAACAACCCTTCAACTCTAATTTCTTCATGTTGAGATAACCCTTCTACTTAAACGGGAGAGCTTTTCACTTTACTCCTCATTTCGGAATACAATAGCGTTATTATAGTTTGCATTCTCTTTATGCACTCGAATAGATTAGCACAGTTTTCTTTTCCTATGCTGTAATCTGTAATGGTAATACAAATAAGTAACAAGGAGATGATGACCTTACCAAAAAAAATTGAAGCTGAACTGTGAGAGCAATCTTTAATGAGATGGTGCTAGATTTGGGGAATTTTCTACTACCTACTTCCTTCCCATTTTGAGCGCCGTGTCATGTCATATTACACGTCTTCAGTTTGCAGTAATTGTGTGGGGAACTGCGTTGTATGCTCATATCAGTCGTATCCTTTTCGAACTGGCATGAATTTATAAACTTTTTTGCAAGAAAATAAATGTAGATGACTTTATATCGCGATACATATTTGAAGCGATGCATAGACAACTTGAAAGTTTGAAGCGATGAAGAAAAGGCACTGAGAAAAAAATTCAATGTTTGGGAACTATTTCCATTTCATTACTGAGGATCTTTTTGAATAGGGAAAAGTATGAGTCATTTGATTTGTCATCGTCATCTCATCATGACCATTTTATTTTATTATATTTCACGATAGCCCTGTATACTTAAGCCATCGTGATAAAGTAATAAGTTATTTCTGTTATTAAATATTTAGAAATTTTTTCGCAAGCTCACATCAACTCAGCGTCTTTCATAGTTTAAGTGCTTGGGATGATCAGTAGGACACAAGAGATAGGGATGCAGTTGCAACAGGTACCCTTCGTCTGAATACTGCAATGCGGCCGTGGCGAATGGTCAGTAAATGAAAATGAAAATGAGCAATGAAGATTTGTAAAATTTTAATCATCTTGATTGCATATTGCATTTTGATAGAAATGGGGCTTAAAGAATAAAAAAGAAAGGAGATTGACGCGACTGGCGCAAACGGATAGTTAAAAAGGCTTTCTTCCCCCTTTCTTGTTTCATCACTGGTGTGTGTGACAGCGTCATTCCAATGCAGGGTTGTCAACTCCGTTCGACAATGTCCGGCTTGTCTTTACGTGTCTAAGCTGGGTGCATTATTGCATTCATCTTGTAAGTGAGTTATGATGGATTATCATCATCAAGCAAAAAAATAACATAATGGACTTTTTTATTGAGTGACAAAACTACGTACATGGCGATGCAATCCTATATCATCCCATCACCTCTGATCATTAGTACTATAAAATGTTGATGTCAGGATGTCAAGTTAGAAGATGAGTTAAGTGAAAGAGGAAAGTTGACCAGCTCGTTTAATTCTTTGGCTTTCGTCTTCTTCCCACCACTATTTCTATTCTGTCTATTTCCTGTATTTACACGTACCTACGCTGTTTATTTAATGACTGACTGATTCCATCATTACGGTGGGTCTTCAACTAGCTCATCCCATCATATCGAAATTCGCCATGTAGTTATTTATAAAATGATAGGTTATGTCGACATGTGCAGCCAGATCAGGAACGTCTTCAATAATTGCACTTGGTAATGTCAAAACAAGGGGGCTGGGATCTAGGAAAAGTTTTATAAGTACATAATATTATGCTGATGAAGATGACGATGAGGAGTGCACCACCTCCTGTGTTACCTTCTCGAGAGTGCGTACACGAAGGGGGAAACTGTTCTTGTTAATATATGGCAAATAAGGGAGGACCCGTCCGTTTCTTTTTGTGTCCATTGATTTAGACGGGAGACTACTACCGTCAGCATAAAAAAGATCGTCAATTCTCTTGGCTGCTGTCTCTCCTTAACTATATTCCTATTTAGCTTTGTTCAGATGTAAGCGATGCCTCCGGCAGAGGAAAGAAAACATAGTTATTGTCAACCAAATTAGGGAAAAACAGAATTTATAATAAGAGGGGATGACAATGACAGTGAGATCATTTCTCTGGTGAGAAAAATGACAATAGAGGATATTCATGATTAGGAGGGATGGGTTACAAACTTATGATTACAAAGAAAGGTTAAAGTGATCTTCAGGATATTGTTGGCTCGTTATGAAAGTTTATAAATAATAAATATTTTTTTAAGAAGAAATCAATATTCGAAATATTTTATGCCCGATGATGATAATGAATGGGCATGGGATATTGTTGAGATATTTCAAGAATGGCTGCATTGTGATTAAATGATCTAAATTCATATTTTTCAACGTTTATCCAACATGGTCATGATGCATGGATATAGTATCTAATTCGATACTTATTGTTGAGTTTATAAATATTGGTAGTATGTAAAAAAAATTTAGGCATTTCCCTGTTGCCTTTAAAAAAGGAGCTGGTGCCAAATTTAGATTGTGATTGTCGGTCACCAGATGAGAATTGGAAAGTTTTGAGGGAACGTGCATTTTATGAAGTGGGAATGGTCTTGTTTGTTCGTATTTTATTTCACATTTCAGCAATGACTTACATGAGCCAGCAGTAAAAGAGAATGGGGGCAGTGAGTATACCTAGAAAATAACTTTTTCATGGCCTTATATGAAAAAGATGAAATAAGTTGAATGGGTTCGTTGGATTGACTCAAAATGAAGGAAATGGTCACTCTGTAAGTGTTCATTTTTATCTGAGAGCTTATTTTAGATGTCCAATTCTACAATGCCAACTTCATTCTTATGATGTGATATAAGAAGCTTGAAGTTTTGCAGACTTTATGACTTCATTTTACAGCCACATCTCCCTCATTATTCCAATTTTAAAGCTTGAAAGCAATAACCTACTGTAATTAAAGCAGCTTGTCACAATCTGCTAATCAACGATGTTCAAAGTACTTCAAAGTGATAAGCCGATCAATTACATACATGCATCATCGTTGCTCATCCCAAAGAAAATGATCAGAAATTCTGTCACGTCCTTTATTCTCGTGGCATACTCCGATTGTTCTTGTTTCTACTTATGAGAACATATCTATCACAGTTTAATTTAGAAATAGTTATAATTACCATTCTAGATTCTAAATTATAACAATTTGTGCAATTGTTGTATCAGAATCTTTCATAAACTGTGGTTGTATATGGAATTGAGGCAAAATGACAATTATATTTCTCGCTCTATAGCAACTCCATACAATACACTCCAACCCACAAATAAGTCATTACTGGTCGACCTCACTACAACCGTCAGTAATTTCGAGAAGAAATCCCGAAGTGGATGTACCACCACGAAAATACAAAGACGAGAAGAAACATCGTATAATTTACTCAAAGAGCTCAATACACAGGATTCAAAAGGCTTGAAAGCCGAAAGCTCTACGTTAGAGTAAAAAATTGTGTAATTATTTCCAAGCCAAGTGTGAATTTTACGCATGAAATTCACATGCACAACGAAACAACAACAGCATGCTCCATTCATGCGTTTCAAGTAAAAGAATCGAGTGAGCCCATTCATTCATGATTGGATGGAGGACGCAAGGTAGGGTAGAGTTTTGCTAGAATCAATTTAGTTTGGTATTGACCGACCACCGGTCGATTGCCACCGGTGCTGTGATGCTTCTATCCATCGCAGCCAACTCGCATAATAGGCAAGCTTCAATAAATATGTACTATTTTTATACATATTTTTTTAACTACAAATGAGTATTTTTAGTAAACAGCGAATTGTAAGTGGCGCACATTAAGAGTCTCCTTCAGCCTACTAAATATAACCACATAACTATAGGTATGTGTTGGAGAGAAATTGTCTCATTTAAAAATTTATTCAAACATAAAATTGGCACAGTCAGTCATCATTATCGTCATCCACATCCCCATCATCTTCTCCTCATCAGCTTTATGCTCTTCTCCGCTATTACCCCCAAAGTACTTAAAGACTAAGACGGCATCCAATGATTGCCGCCTTAAAGGAGATGCCTTTTTTTCTTTTGTGGTTTCGCAGAATATGTTGTCGGTGGCTCATTATTACAGCCAGTGCTATAATGATGATGATTATGCATTTAAATACTCGTAAAAAAATGCTGCTACCTAGATGGGCTGTAGGCCTCTGTACTCATAATTTTCATTAAACTAATGATGGAGTACCATTTAATAAAAAGACGGTAACTGCGCTAACCAGAAAAATGATGCATTTCCAAATATAGCACTTTTCACAACTTTTTTTTTTCTCACCATTTAGGCTTATTGAGAATGAGCCATGTTGTGAAAAGAGTTATGCGCTAATATATGCAACAATCTGCGACTCCCAAGATTCAGCCACGTTTTTTTTATGGAAGGGCCTCATTTGAATGAACATATTTTATGTCGAAAGGCACAAAGGAATACTTTATTAGGTAGCTTCCTATTTTTTTAAAAGATGAAGACAGATTACATGATAACGACGGAGTAGCGTATGCATTTTTCTGTCATTTCTGATATAAATAGATTATGTTGGGCGGAGGTGCAACCATAGCCAAAACAGAAATTATCATAAAGGGAGTCTGTCAAATTGCGTTAGTCTGCTCAATGCAAAAAAAAAGTCAAATGAGCTGCTATTTTTATATCGGCTGGGAATGGCACTGACTACATTATTACATTACCCAGTACAAATATGTGCTTTAAGTAGAAGAATTTTTTATATTTAGTTTAAAAGGATGCTTGTTTTTTTATGTTTGTCAAGGTGTGTCATGCTACAGATATCGCAAAAGTTGCATAAGTGCAAGCAAGGGAGTAAATCTTATCGAGACTTATTGCACGAAAGGCCATGATGCTTGTAGCCAAATTTTTTAGCTTATTATACAGCTTACATAATTACTCTGTATTTGGAAGCGTTTTGAGAGAACCACTTCATGAAATAATCATTCCGCTATCAGTCAACGATATTAGTTTTCATATAAAAAATTGTAACACTGAATAAAATTAGCATTCTTGGCACGCTATCTAGTTTCCATTGACGAATGCCGAAGTATGGCCCTATGCGCAAACATTGTGTGCCTAATTGGTCATTATTAGACCTCGAAAATCTATGCACGGGCATGTTTTTATTAGATTATCGTAGGAAGCCAAGCTTTCGGATGTAAACCGATCATGACCAAGTGAGTCATTTGATGACATGTCGTTATTGCATATTTTGCATATTTCGAGGGGATAGTGCATATCGCATATGCAACTGCATATTTTGACACTTTTCGTTAAATTGAACATTTTTAGAGGGGTTTTACCCTAAAAACTGATACTTTTGTTTGCTTTTGCAATGCAAAAGCGTTTTTTGACTGATCGAAGGTGTAGTTTTACAATCACAAATTTTGAAATGTCTTGAATTTGTCATTTTTAATTAAGTCTCAATGAGGCATAATGTATTATTGGGCTAACTTGTAGATATTTGCATTAAAATGTCCACATAAACAATTTTATTCTTGCATATTTACTTGCATATTTTGGTCAGTTTTTCCTGCATACTTGCATGCATATTTTGGCCATTATTAGTGCATAGATTTTCGAGGTCTAGTCATTATAAATAACAAAAACACAATAGTGAGGGAAGACATGGGATACTTGTTTTAAAAAAGATTGAATTCAGGCAGTGGATTTACATAGTTAATAATAGCACGGCAGAGATCCCTTTTCAGTTTACGTACATTACGTCATTTTAAGTGACATGAAGGCATGAGCAGACTTTTTCTTGGCATTCAACTTGATTCCGGTTGCAAACTGCAATCTAGCCATCCCATATTAAAAGTCTGTTATACATTCAAGCTATGATATGACTTGGTAGGAGGAAAATGTAGCTGCATTTATTTCAATTCAGCTGTAATGAATTAAGGTGGGTGTGTATTATGGGCTGACATGGCTGAGGCTGAATTCATCAAAACATAATTGGAGATCTCTAAATCCTGAATTGAAGGCGCTATCACAATTCCTTTTCCTACAGTTGATATAACCAAGTCTAAACAGTAGAGAGGGATTTTTTATTGTCAGCTATTGTATAATAAGGAGGATTGTTTATCTGCACCAGATGTGTTTTACAGTAATGAAATCATGAAATGAGTTTTTTTTTCAAAAGGCTCTGTCCAAACATCATGGAAAAGTATAATTTGGCTACTCTGATTTATTGCCAGTTCATTGCAATAACAATTGTCTCTTGAGCGGCTCCAACCTGCTGAAGGACAGAAAGGGTAGAAGTGGAATCTAGAGCAAACATCCATAAATAGAGTTTAGCAAAGGCCGTTTTTTCCTCCCTTTCGGGTTATACAACAAGGCGTTAATTTTGTAATGGATATTAACGCTGATTTACGTCTAGGCCGAGAAGTTATCAAAGTTTGGCAAACGCTTGTAGGTATTGGGATCTGGGTTAGGTGAGAAGATTTAATTGATCAGCATCATCATCACCATCATCATCGACTATATCTCAAGTCCTGTATTTTGAATGGAGAGATTACCTCAGATCTGGCTTCCAATTTAGTCCACCCTGTCTGGCTACCTCTGTATAATTACAGAACTTGAAATTTTCACTATTAGGTTTTAGGATTATATTTGATTACAGGGAGAAAAAAACGAAATGATGTAAATTATGATGCGAATCTGGGATTGCGTTTCATTTCACTGAATGAAATAATCACGGGAAAAGGCTCAATGAAATCCACTCGGTTCATAAATACACTTTGAGTATTACAGATGGAAAGTAGAATTGAGAACGTGCAGTAAGTGAGTAGTCAAGTGGAGGAAAGTTTAGTACTACTTAAGTTATATTTTTATTGTATGCAAAAGTTGATAAAGTGTTTTAAGGTCAGATTAATTCAAATGAGATAAGTTTCTTTTTTCCTTTCAGGAACATAAACATTTGTAATAATGAAAAGAAAATGATTACGCGTTTGAAAAGGAATCTTTTAGACACTGGTTAATCAAGTAATCAGAGTGATTCTTGTAGGTAGTAAAAGTAGATCTTGGGAAATAACAGCCTCTATCAGGGCGTCGATCTCCGATATTATTCAAAATAAGTTGGGGCCTAACTCATTTTTATTACCGCTGCTGACCGATTAAGCTTCATAGTTCATGGGTGAACATGGGCGATTACTGAAACTGGGAGTTATTTAACATGAGAATGCATGAGATGCATTTAACTTTTAACTTTCTCAATTACTACATCTCTGTAATCGCTACCAGTATTTTATGCTACAATTTGGTGATATAATCGGAAAAGTTCATCATATTTTTTTTTGTATTCAGAATAATACGACTACAAACTTAGACTGTGCTCACCCTCACCCTCAATTTTCCGTGTAAAGTAGCTCACTTTAATTGACTCATGTAACTCTTTACAATGATGTAGCAATTAGTAAAGTGAAAATATACTAATGGGATTGTAAATTGAGTAATTGCTAATAACATGGATTAGAACCTGTGTTAAAACACGAGTACTACATAATGTGCGCACAGGCAGCTTAATCAATTTAATTTGTCTATGTTTTTTTTTCATTTAAATCATTCCTCTACTCCTTTGAATGACGCTTAGCATACCTACAGAAAACACGATTTTACTACACAGTTAGCACTAATTAAAGACTCTAATGATGATGTTTATTACCTAATCTTTATTTTGACTCCACGCACCCAACATGTAATTTTATGGGGGGAAGAGGCACTAAAAACTGCTCATCAATGTATGCCAAACATTTTCTCCCCACCAACGTTGAATTTTTTGGTGATATAAAAAATACATCCACCATATCTGCTTGACTTCTCTCTTGATTACGTATTACAGGCATGGTTTCATTTTTTAGCTTGAATGACTCCAATCTCGCTCCTCCAAACTGTAAAGCCACCTCAAACTATGATATATGAACTACTACCCTTTTCATCCCATCAAGGTTGAGTTTGCCTAAAGGAGAAGAATAAAATGAAAATGAAGTTAATCATATGAAATATAATTATATTATACACCCCTACACCCCTTCTAGTTTGAAGGCTACTGCACTGCAACCACTGCAACTGCACACTTCACCCAATAAAAGGAATCATTGTTATTTTATTCCCAGCGCTACATGCCCAGCCATATTATTTGCATAACAATGCCTCAATATTTTTTATTGCTACCTTAAAGTAATCTTATACTTTACTATATTTGTTCTTTATAGGCGAATCTGTTGAGTCTGCGTAACTGTATACTCGTATTTACAGTCGTCGTAAAAGAATGAGTGAAACAATATCGTTTTTTTACACAGATTTTGGAAGAGAAATATATGAGCAGTTGTTAAGCGTGCAGACAGTAAATACTTAATTATAAGAACCCTCACATGAAATAATTAATGTTGATGACGTAGCTATTTTGAGGAACTTGTCTCACGCTCTTTTTTCTCGCTTTGATTTACCCAATACGAAACAAAGTTTGGGTGTAGTAGTGGCAGCATCCTTTTTTTTCTACGAGCAACACGCCAAAATTGACATGTGCTTGGCATGGGATTTAGTATCTTACAGGTTAATTACAAATTATGTATAACATGAAAAATAGGTAGCGCGAGCTCACACGTTGAGTGTTATTAAATTAAACGTTTTACGAGTCTTAACGTTGCAGTTTAACAGTGATCAGAAGGGATATAACGAACTAGAGCGTTTTGTAGGGTTTGGGGCTGTCAATACCTTTTTTCTCTCAAATGGAGTTGGCTGAGTTGGCTCTCGATCATAAATAGATCATGCCATAAACCTATTAAAAAGGTCTTTGTTCATAGCATTGGCTAATACATGGAGTTGGTTGTAAACTCGATTAATTTTTTTACACTATTGTATAAATAAGTTCAAGTACTGCAAAAAATTTTGGTAGTAAACATGGTTTTGTAGAACTAGATCCATAGTACGTTCTTTCTTTAGGTATTTGCTCATGAAACAAATTTGATTTACGCTAAATGTATGTTATATCATCCATTACGACTCATTGCGATTTCTAAACAGTAAAAAACAAAAACAACCAAAAAACAAATTAGGAAAACCGTGTAAAACTATTACATAAAATATTACACTTGTTGGGAAGTTGTCGAGGGAAAAGTGCCGATGATTGTTAATATATGTGCGTGGGTGGCGGAGGTGAGATTATTATGAGTGGATGGGATGCAAATTCATAATTACAGCTGGCAAAAAATATGTATCAAAATGAAGCAAATAGGCAGGATGCAATAAATAGGCTAATTAAACAAACTTGGTTGATTTCTAATTAAAGAATAAAGTTAAATGGTGTAGACCAAGGAAATGGAAACTGGAAAATAATTAACTCCTCACTCAAGGAAAAATATTGGTTGGCTTCTCTTGTGAGATTCGCGAACAAATTTGTTTTGTACAGATAAATTAAATAATTAAACTGTCATTTAGTTGTGATAGCACCGGAAACCGTTTTAGAGGATCAATGTGCATCTTAGAGAGCGTAAAATGCCCTTTCCAGTGAACCATGACACAAATAAAGTAACCAGGGCACTCACTTATACAGTCGTTATCAAAGTTGGTGAGAACTTGCAAACAACACTTGAGGTAGAAAATAAATATTATGGAAATCAACAACCACGGTTAGCTCGTCCACTGCTACACGAGTATTTTTTTTTGTTATCATTGCTTCATTACTAATCTTGATTTGTAACAGGAGTAATTAAAGTCTAGGCCGCCTGTTCTGACGCAATTTGGTACAGCTCCTTGTGTTCGTATTTGGGAGTACGTGAAAATCAAAAAAAAACATAAAGGCTTTAGCTACTAAAAGCAATTTAATATGCAAGTTGATAAGTTATCAGAAAAATAATTTTGTTATTAATATGCCACGCATGATTTCTGTCTGATTGATAGGGAATAACAAATCGTTTTCTTTGGCAAATCACCCAATTTTGCGAATGGGGTGCAGTTAACCGCTATACATGCAAAAGTGCTTAAAACTAAGTAAGTTGACCTCTACAACTTTAACTGCTTGTTGAAGTCTTTGTAATTTACTAAAGATGGGATAAGTGATGTCGTACGCTAATTATAAATTGGGTAATTAGACATGGCATAAATAACAATTAAGGTTCTTCCCCTGATGATAACCACTTTGGTTAAGGTCAAACTAGAAAAAACTGCGTAATTCAAGCTTCCAGTCAGCAACTATAAATAATTTAACATAAATAATGCAACCATCTAAATATTTAGTAGCTGACGTGGTTAATAACACCTACCTCAGCTTTGTTTACCAAAATTACCTGTCGTTGGATCTTTCTGCAACATTATTGCACATTTATCGAGTCCTTAAATAGCCCTTCCAAGTCAAAATCTAATTCCAAGAGGAACATTACTCATGCCTAAGCAGCCACAAAGTTATTTTAATCCCATAAATTTCTAACTGTTACGACCAACCACTTGGACATGGACTAGTTGAGATATTTAATTTCGTGAGTTTCTTAATCTGTTTTATAATCCATTTGATTAATATGAGGCCAAAAGTATTTCTATGGGTAATCCAATCTTCAAAGTGTGTTAGAAGGACGCTAAATTGGATAGTACTACCTTGATGCCAAAGCCAACCTCTACTGCCATACTAACCATCAACATATCAACTCCTACATAAATTTTCACACAGGGATGTTTTTTTTCCGCTTGTGACGGACGCGGACATTAATGAAATAGTAGCTTTAGCCAAAGTAGCCAGGAATAGATTTTGGTCGTGTGGGCTAGTTTGATGGCAATGAAAGTAATCAGATCCCTTTTTGATCACATCATCATCATCTCCGCCCCATTTCGCATTTTCATTATGTAGCAGCCTGCCAATTCCTCTTGCTTTGATCTTAAATGCATTTTCCTTCTTATCGGAATGCTATAAAGATGACGTTTTTTTTTCTATTTTTAAGGTTCCCGCAAACAGGATCATAGATCATCGTAGGAATAGTGCATGGGAAGGACCATTATTCAATCAAAATGTGGTATGTGTTGTTTTTATTTTACTGATTGATAACATTTTTTTTCGGCTTTCCAATCTTCATGACCGTATTAACAAGGATGTTCAGCTTTTTTTATATTGGTATAGGTTACATAAATTAAGTATGAGCATGTAACAGTTTTTTTTTGCAAAAAATTAATAGACTGCAATGCATTCTCCATTTCCAACGAATCCTGCATCCGTACCTATGTAATAGTGTTCCAATTTAATTTCATCAAAAGTAATGATATTTTACCTAAAAAAATAATAAACAGGAAGGACCTGGTCATCAGGTAACGACGAAGACAACGTTTACTCACTTCCTTTGAAATTCAAGTCTTGTGTTCAAAAGTAATTACGATACGTATTTTCGCAATCCAAACATTTTACAAATTGCTAAGCTGAGTATGTGTAGCTAGTGCGATATGGTGGGTTGGGCTGATTAGCAAACTGAAACTGGCCAGATTCCAATTGTATCAATTGGTGAATTGTAATTTTGAGAAAAGGGAGAGAACTTTTAGCCAGTCACAGGATTAAAATATAGATAAGCAACAGCTCCCACCAATAATCCGCTATATAATAACTTGATGAATTGGTTTTTTTGGGGGGTTCTTCACTCTCTTTTTATGAAAAAAGAATCAAACTCGTAATATCGCCTCACAATCAGCCGCCTTTATGTTTTCCGATGTATCACACTGATAAACTTAAGGGATCATGATTTTCTTCAGTGGTATTTTTTTAGCAAAATCGTTTAAAAAAAACTTTTTTTTCTTTGGTTTTGGTTTTCTGTTGGCGTCATCATAATCAGTAGAAAGGAAAATTTTTGTTTTAAAGCTTCAGCAGCTCACATAAAAGGGAATGGATCTCTATAGTTGAGTCGCTCTCATACGAAGATATTATGTTTAAATTGTGCCAACTGCAGAAATGAAGTGTTTTGTTGATATTTTTTTTATCTGACTGCAAAAATCTCTTTTCATGTTTCAAACAATGATGATGTCTTGAAATATTTTTTTGAGTTGGTTTTTGTGGTTTTCTAACTTTTCTAATACGTAGTACGTTGACTATGCAGTTTGTGAAATATTTTTCCTGACTGAAGTTAAGAGTTTTTTTTTAAATTTGGAATAAAATGCTGAAAATGCTTAAGCTGATCTTTATGAGCAGTCAGAAAGGAGCCATTTAGATTTCATTGGATTTTTGTTGTCTTCGGTTGACTGTTGGCTTTGATGCTGAACAATCAATCGATTGTTGCAACTTTTTTTTGGAAGTTAGGCATAGGCTGAGCCGGTTACTACAATAGCTTTCCTTCTCACTAGCTATCTTTATTGAGGATGAAAGTGACCTAGTTGATTTTCATGTATTACTAACCTTGAACTTGTCAGTTGGTGAAAAAATGCGGCCTGGCCTCAGAGATTTCTTTTCTTGTTTATGCCTCAGAGTTGGGAGAGTTTCGAATGAAAAGTTTTCAATTCTTGAGAAGGGGGGACGCATGCTTTCTTTCAGAAAAAACAGGTTCACACTGCTCAAAAAAAATGGTCTATCTCGAAGCATTATTAGAAACTAAAGTAATTCAAAGTATTTTATGGGTTCAACTTCGTCACCTATAGGACATTCTACCTAAATATGTTCCTCCTTGTGAAATTTTTTTAAATCAGGTTCATTTATCGGAAGTTGACACTGTAATTTGCATGTGTTGAATTGCCATAGTTTGTTATATGTAAGTAGGTAAAAATATGCATAACAAATGTGATTGATAAGTCTGAGGTAATATCAAAACCAAATCTGCTTATCGCTGCAACAGTATTACCAAATCTTCGTTGTTGGTTAGTTTACTTGAGTTAACTCAGAACATATCCGTTAAAGTTTATAAATTTGGCAAACATCTGTCCAAAAACTGAATAGCAAACATCATTACACTATCTTGATCAAGTTTGCGCGTTGAATGCTTTTTGCAGGGTTTGTCTCTCAGTCAATTCCACAATTGCGAGCTGCTCAGTCAAACAGTTGTGAATTGGAGGAAGTGACGTTGACAAATAAACATGAATTTATTGTTTGTATATCTATCCAATTGCTAAAAAAATTGCTACATTGTATATAACTTGGTCCCCCTTTCATCCACAGTGACACTTACTTCACCTGAGCGAAACAAGTTAAGAGTGAAGCGATGATGAGGATAGCTTGGTTCAATGCAGAAATCTGATTGTGAGTGAAATGGAGTTGTCTCACTCAGCAGTAGATCAGATGCATACCTTCACGATAGAGGATTGCTTCGACAAGGAAAAAAATGCCTTTCTTTTTCTATAAAAAATAGTATTTGGACCACCTCAGGCAACAGCCTAAACAAAATAGTAATGGTAACGATGATGTTTTCCACTATGTCACTAATCGCAATCACTCTGCAAGATTCATTCTAGGAAGCAGAAATAGTTTGAGCTAGATAAAGTAGTATAAGCTCATGCTATAAGTTTAAGGTGGTTGCAGCTCTGCGCCTCTCCATTATAGAGTTAGTCAAATAGGAATTGAATTAAACGACTTATTGTGACGACAACATCTTGGCAAGGGTGTGTCTAGTCTAGGACTGTATTCATGCTAATATTCCTCGTAGACTTTTTCAAAGGCTGTTTGCATCGTTTTTTTTCATCCCTTCGCTCCTCTTTCTAACTTGTTGACAAAGGAGGAAAATTTATTGTGCATATTTTAGCTCCTCATTACGGTTACATTTTACTCCATGTGTATTTAATGGGCTCGCAAGCTATTTTACGAAATGAGAGGAAAACGCACGCCAAAGCCATAAGGGAAGACGGTCGAAGAGATTTTACTATTTATTTTCAACCTTCAAATTATTTATTTGTAAAAAACGCATCATTTCTCGAACTCGAATAGGATTTCACTTCACAATAAGCCCATTTTTTTCAGCTCAAGTGGGCATGTCTTGTTATGTTTTTGGTATGTATTTATTTGCACAGATCTTCCCTTTGCAAACAATCAACTCAACTTTTGTCTGGGGAGACAATGGGAGTTGGAGGATAATGACTGTCACAATGTCAGTTGGGCTTGTTCATTTATGACAACTTTTTCTTTGCGATTATCCGATCTAATGTGGACTGGATCATCATGTGAGCTGATTGAGTTGTTCGATAAGCAAATAAAGCTTCAGAAAATTAGAATAAATGATGTGTTATATATTATAATATAAGATAATTATTTGGATGGCCCTAGTTCATTACTCACATCATTCATTTTATAGTTTTCTCTTTCATTGATTTAGTTGGTTTGGTGCTCTATTGAAAAAAAAAATGTGCATTAGTTCAGCCAGCATTTTTTTTACCCTTGAACAAGTGACTTGACTACACAGTTTTACTGCTTGTAATATTATTTAAGGATGCAAATCATCGTCATCATCATCCTTCTCTTCAGTTTCTATCCTACTGTAAATAAATGGATTGTGGTTGGTTGATTTTCAATGACAGTTATCTCTTCTTTTAAAAAAATATATGCGGACTTTGATGATGATAACGATGATGAATGTAATTCAGTCCAAGATTCATTGTCAGTGAAGCCGAAGCTGCTCACAAGTTTATGATATAAACAGATCAATTATCTTTTTTGAAGAGCTCTACCTAACCCTCTCCTCCTCCCTGTAGTCCCACTCTCAAAATATTTTTT
Source organism: Lepidocyrtus paradoxus (assembly GCA_034696885.1). NCBI lineage: Eukaryota > Metazoa > Arthropoda > Collembola > Entomobryomorpha > Entomobryidae > Lepidocyrtus > Lepidocyrtus paradoxus. Next base: position 77,280 of record JAQGAH010000049.1, read on the forward strand.
GTCACTTCCAAGGACTCATCCTTCGTACTTTCGGCATAACTTCATTAGTTATTTATTAATCCGCCTTTGCTCGCTAAGGCTAGGCTGAATGGAGTGCAGTCTTGTATCGCATTCCTTCAAAGAGGCCGTAATGAAAATGCGAGAGAAAAAATGCTCGACGCCTGTTTGAATAAATATGTGCTTCATATAAGTAGTTTGCTTAGATTGAGACAGTGGACAACTGCTCGTTACGGGAACATGATATATGATGAATATGCTAATGTACCTTCAATTAATCATAAGTACTTCCCTAAAGATTAGCAACTTCGACGGGTTTCATTAGGATAGTCATTCCTCTTGCTTCATTAAAATTTAAATACTGGATCCTCATATTCATTTCATTGTCCTGAGAAACGGTATTTTTTCGTTGTCATACTCCCAATTAACTGAATACGTTCTTTAATCTTGCATTTGAAACGTTAAGACCTAAACCTACATGTTTGCCTGCATGAATTCGCATATATTTCAGATATTATAGAGTTTTCAGGTTTCAACGCAATTTACTTTACTGATTATGATTAGTATTAGCCTGTCATTGAATCTTTTGGGAATGGAGCGTTTGCATAATCGGCTTCGAAAAGTACAGTGGTTTTCCCCGATGAATGGTGGATGTGGAGTGTAAGATTTCATAAATTTGCATTGAATTAGGATTTTGTGGGTATTCACCATTCCCCTGAAGATTCATCCCTTTTTCCTCAAACGCTCTCTCCCTGGCTTATATAATCCAACTGTAAAGAAAAAGTCACAGGCATTATTTCCTATGACATTAGGATGATAATGAGGGTGATGGTGGCATGTACGGGGATGCTATAAATTAGATTATTTTCTGTGGGTGGGTGGCAGGCACTCCTTTAAAATAGGATTAGCATTAACATTCATTCAGCATTACCTTTTCTTAAAGGAACTTAACATTTTTATTTTAATGAAAGGGACTTTTCTTCCTTCAGTCTAAAGTACGACGGGTTTTCTCTTAAAAGTCGCCTGTGCCTTGATTTTCTTGAAAAAAAATATGGCCATTCAATGCAATCCAACTCATTTCTTCATTGCAAAGTTTGCTGGCTAGTTCATTGAAACAAAAAGCATCCTAGAGAGCAACCAGCACATACCACATGAATCCATGCCTAGCCGGATGGACAAAATTATCGCCGAGAGGTAGACTCATACTTGGGGAAGGGAAACTAGAGAAATGCAGTGGTAGTAGGAATTTGTGCCAATCTCAAGACCAGTTTTGCCAGATGCAGTAACAATAATTGTCATCCTTGGCTACAGCATTGCTACATCCTATCAGTTTCTGTTACTTTTCAGACAAAGATGGGGAAGGTTCACTCGAAGAAAGTCAGGGAACAAAATGGGCAAGCTTAAAGCTGAGAGAACGCTCCTCAGTTTTCCTCACTCTGTCATTTCATATCCGCTGTGCTCATTTACAGTAGTGGAGGTTTCCGTGAGTCGCAAAGGTTGAGGGAAAACTTGTATTCTTCTTATTATTGCTGAAATGATCATGTGAACGACATAAAACTGCCTGAGATATTAAATATAAATAGGTCTTCACTTCATTTTATTTGTATTTCCTTGTAAAAGAAACCACGACAACTGCAAGTCGCTGAGCACATGAGAGCTAACTACCTAGACTAGCTCAACCGGCTCTGCAATGAGAGTGGTAGTAAAAATACCTACAGATTAGATCAGGAAGGGTTGAAAACAGTGATGATAATCCCTAGACAGATATGATATGACTGTTTTATCAGGAATTCGCAGTATTCATTGAGTGATGACCAAAATGATATTAACTGGCAATTGTTCTATTTTTTGTATTTGGGAAATCACTCCACTTTTTTCAAAACTCTACTCGAGTGAGCTATTGAGAAAGACATTGGTGCGTGCGTAGAATTAGTCCACAGTAAAGTTCTGATGTCGTGTCATGCAATGAGCGGGGCAAGATTGAGGCAAAAGGGGCAGCAGTTTTTAAAAGAAAGTAAGTTCGAATTGAATCACTCCGATGCATGTCATAGCTTGTGTAACAAGACCCAGTTGTCTTAACAATAATTATGGTGGTAATAATAGTAATCATCCGCATAGTATAGGGATCGGGGGAGTATCTGTAAAGTAAATTGGAGGAAACATGAGAATAACGGGTAGTAATTTGGGGAAGCCATGCGTATGCCTCCTCATCCTAATCTGGCAATCAGCTAAAGTGGTACGTACGTGTGACTAGGACTAAAATTATCTGACAGAGTTAAACTGGCTTATCCTCTAGTAGCCATGTGCATTCATACTGGGATCAGGAATGCAATTTTGATCAACCAAGTAGATATGTAAATCAATAACTGAGAAAACGTACAAATTTGCTGCAAGTTAAATATTCTGACAAACAGACCAGTCTAGCCGTGATCATTGCGAAATTGAAGTTTTGAAAGGACGTCATCCTTATTTTGTAAAAATTTGAATTATTGCCATTTCAACAACTGTACTTATTAATATATCATACAATATGTTGGTTTTATTTAAAGAAATCGCATGGAAATAAAAAAAGTGGAGTCTGATGTTATTCCGACTCCCTTTTGTTTGTTCTGTCACATTATATCATCCAAACTGTTAGAGTGGCTGAAGACAAAGGTGCCACGTTTTCTTAAAAATTAATGAGCAAAATGAAAGGTTGTCTGAAGTGGATAAAAATGAATGCCATGGAAAACGCCAGCTTCTTCCGCGGTGCACACGACGTGATGAGTACATTGTCTGTGGGGGCAACACTTACAATCCTCAGAATGAGGTTAGCGTTTGTCTTAAAAAGCAACTTGACCCCATTCATAAACTCCCTAACATGTAACATTTTACCTGTACTCTTTTGAAATACAATCTTCGTGAATGGCATCAGCTTCAAACTTTAATGATGAGAGTCAAATTGAAACTATCCTTTTTCATACTTTTGTCTTCACCTCTTCAACTCCTTCAACACTTTTGGTCTTGCTGACTTACATCTTGACATGACATTAAGGAGTATGGTTTCGTACTCGCCACTTTTGCATCAATACCGAGGAGTCAACATAAATGTTACCAGCTACATGTTTGCTGATTGCGTGGGTAGCTGGTGTTTTGTGTTGTCTTGTAATTTTTTTTATTATTGACATAATTTCTTCACGATCTACTGCAAAAAAAAGTATCATCATCACCAAAGGCCGACCACTTTTCGGACTGGTGGTGCTTCAAATGATACTTTCTTATATTATGTCATTCCGCTTCCTACTCAAGCTTTCAAAAAAAACGGGGACTGAGATGAGACTGACGAGGATGGTAGAGAATGGCAAACATGGTCATAGTTGGATTCCATTTGTTAACTAGAAGTCAAATATTTACGAAATCAGCTATAGCTACCTAAAAATATACCACCGGGCGGGGTTCACTGCTTACCTTTAATATTTTCAAGGAAAAAATTCATTGATATTGATATTAATTTTACCAAATCTGTCATTTTATTGATGAGATGATGGTGAAGTATGCAATACAAATATATTTTTTTTGCAATGGCTTTCCTGATTGTGGGACAAAATTCTTGCGATGAGATCACAAATTTGAAATAAAAATCCCCTAAAGGCATTACACTGTTAAAAAAGCTGGGGAATCAATAGAGAATGCAGAATCAATTTTTTCCCATTTATTATCCCTTTTCACTTTCAACTACTGAAATGGAATGATAGCCAACCCCACACCACCTGTTTTTACCCTCTTTGTACATTATCTTCCTACTGCTAATGCAATAATGATGGGGGTAGCGTGGGTTATGGGTTGTTTAGGCTATCTGCTAATTGCATTCAACAAATTTTCTTCTAAAAAGGCCCCTTTTTTTCTACGCAAAGTGAAATCCAGTAAAGTTGTATAATTTGTGAGGTGATGAGGTCTAACGAACATTGATTTGTCCTAATGGTCTGGTGATGATGAAAATGCTTTTGAGGCGGTTGCTTGTTAGTGATCGAAAAGTTACGATTACCAAAAATGAGTTTCTGGTTTTTTCTTCCCTCATTTGTAATAGTTCCTTGATAACTGGTAGTCATAAAATACATATTAATATTCTAAGATCGTCTGATAAACAAGAAAGGAATATGATTCGATTGTGATTGAGGCATCTGAGAGAAAAAATTGAATTGAATTCCTGCAGAAGTTACTGAATGCAATAACAAGTTATGATTGTGAATGTGTTGGAATGCTTAACGATTATTGCAAATATTGATGAACCGTTTCACAATGACATTTTATATTTCAATTTTGGCAAGACTGCAAAAGTTATGGAGTTTTGCTTTAAGATTTTAGCTGGGGAGATTCTTACAGGCCATATCGTTATTTATTTTCAGCGGTCATCAATATTTTTACGGTTAGTTTAATCATTTCTAGCGCATAATATGATTATTAAGATAAACATCATTGTTGTAATGAAAGCCCTTTAATGATCAGTCATTTTTTGTTTGAGTTCTGCATTTTTACACCCAACCTCAATCCAACGGTTTTTTTTTCTCCCTGATCAGTGATCAATCTTTTGGAATCAGCCTTCAGATAAGATGCTACGTGATTTTACGATGACATAATAATGAGTGGGATTTGAGTGTTTGTAAACTTCAGCGTTATGTAACGATTTCCGTGTTTTTTTTGTAGAAATATATGTCCCTGTGATGATGGTTGCTCGGGTACTAAATAGCCCCAATATCTATTTATCTCTATATGAATGTTACTGTTCTTTTGCAATTTAATTTACAGCAGTCAACCAAATAAGTTTGACGGATGAAAAGAAAGAATTGTCATACTTATTGTGCGTAGTATTCATGTGGTTAGTGATTTTCTCGCAAAGTATTCCAGGAGCTGCAATTCCAGTCTCTTGCTAATTATAAATAACTCGTTTCAGTTAATAACCCACAAGACAGTCAAGGCGATGAAATGCTAATAGAAAAATTTGCAATCAGGAAGCCGCACTTAATTTTAGCTAATGATACAAGTAGGTTCTTCTAAATACGTTTCATTGCTTCCTGGAACTATGTTGAAAGGGAAATAATTTACTAAAAACCATAAACTTTGACGCAACTTTACTTTTACAAGGAACTAATAAACGGAAGAGCTGCCCCATGATCCATCCAAACATTTACGATTCATCATTCATCATGATTTTTCGCTTGTTGGAGGGTGCACAGCAAGCGGATGGTCATTAAATCGTTGCTGCAAGTCAAGTGAGTATGCCATGCCGCCACATCCACCTGTTTAGAGCTCAAGTTGAGCTCGCCTCGATTTGAAGTCGAGATTGACCTGTCCCCTTTCAACGTCTTCCTACCACCACCACTACCACCATCCCATGAAATTTCATAGGTTTCGATTCTGCTACAACACGCACTTTCATCCATTCAAGAAACCAGCATTCCTCTCGTATCAGTTGAAACAACATTTTTTGATACATGATAGTAAACAGTGAAGCCTGCGTATGCCTGGTAGTGCTCCGCTGGTCGTGTAAGGAATATGAAATCTTCAACAATACATTATTATGACATGGGCAAGCCAAGGAGGAACTCAGTATTAAGTTGCCCAACAAAGTCCTAAACTGGTTGGTAATCAAAATCAGTCGCTTTATTTTCACAATTGAAAATGATATCGTGTTTATAGTAGTCAGAGGATATTTTATTCCTAATGTATTATCCTTGCTTGTTCAAGCTGACGATAAAGTGGACGTAACTTAGTCCTGATTTTACTGCAGGTTTTGTTGCGCTGACATGGCTAGAATTTGAGCATTGGCAATTTTCTTTTGAGGAGCCACATGTGAGGTAGCCCAGTAATACTTTGGTAATGATAATAATATCCTTCTAATCCATTTCAAACTGCTCTTATCCTCCTCACGTGAAATTCCTTGAAATCAGCCATTTCGAAAATGATGATAAAATTCCGATTCAATGTTCAATGTCCCATAAGGCTAATGACATGGGCTGTAGTATTGAGCGAATTGGTTTTCTTGATTACTTATTGGTTTTGCTACTGATCTCAAAACCCGAATAGGAAGGGAATTAACTTTAATTTTGTCGTTAAGTAGTAGGTAAACTATGTTTGTTTGGGAGGAACTCCATATAACCTGTTTTCTGATCATTGATTCGGAAACAATCAGTATCAGTCATACCTGCTAGATAACTACAAACTAGAAGTAATTGTAATTAGGTAATGATCAGTTGATGTATGAATTGGCTCTTACATTTGAGAAAAGCCAACAGCTTATTTTCGACAATAGTCTGTCATTTAATGTCAGCTATGTGGAATAAACTGGATGAGCGTTATTTTTATCAATTTTAGTTCTCATCCGCAATTCAAAGCACTTCCTTGAAATTAATTAGGAGACTTCATAGCAAATGCTACACATCCATAGGTACATGCACGAATAGTGCTTGTGTTAATTAATCTATTTATGGAAATCTAGTACGCACCTATATAAGGGCTTAAACTTAAAAATTGGCGTGCGTAGAAGGAGTCGTGATAATACTAATGGCAAAAAAACGCGCTGACATAATAATGAACACCAATATCGTAATTAGATTGTTGGCCATAACATGCTCTGCTCTTTAGAGCTTATACTCTGCCCTTCTTCTTCAATCTTCGTGACAATTTTACATCATTTTTCGGTATTGCGGCTACACATCTAGAAAATCATCATCATCATCACAATCACCCTCATCTTGAGCCGCAGCCCAAGATTAGGCCTCGGGACTAGGTGGAAATAAAAACGTAAAATGAAATAAAATAACACACTAATAATGAAAGAAATCTGGGGGAAAGAAGAAGCAACAAAAGGAGAACGAACGAACTCCCTTTTCTGTGCCTCTCCTCCATTGAAACTTAGGCTTTAGCAAGATAATCACGCTTAAACACTGAAAAAAGTGAGGAGGATAACTATAGTAAATGGTCATAGACATAATAACGAAAATAATAATAATCATGACAGTGGTGGCGGTGGTGGTGTTGAAGATGATTGTGATTATATGTAGCATTCATTCATTTTGGCTTGTGTACGTTATACTTACGCTCACGTTGTTTTGCATGGGATGTGAGAATTTTTCCATAGCAAAATGCGGTTTTTAGTTCAGTTAGCATTTTTTCCTCTCAAAAAAATCGGTGAATTCCTTTTTCTCATGCGAAGCTAGTGAGCAGAAGTAAGCAGGTGACGATGACGACTGGGGACGATGGGGAGGCTGGGAATGAGATATCTCTGTTTAGAAAACGTGCATGATAGTTTATTATGCTATTCCCACATGCCAAATACCAAAGGAAAAACAAAAGCAGAAAAGGATTTTTTTAATATCTTTCTTTAATAGTCAGTTTACTCTTAGCTTGGACTTGACTCTGGGATTTCTCTAAGTATTTTCCACTGTCATCCTCCCCCTTCCTTCCGTACTACAAACGGAGTGGTCCAAATCTAAAAATAATTCTTGCTCGCAGTGTTTTATTGTCAACAAAAATAATATGCACAACGATCTGAGAACCGATCATGAGCGTTATCCCGGCGTGAATTTAGTTAGGAAATAATGAGCTATTAACAATGTTAAGTAGAAAACAAGTGAAAAAGCACGCTCTTCTTCTCACTCCCTCCTTGCTCCTATATGCTCATGTTCAATATTTACATATGCACGTATACACATTGTAAGGCATGAGCACGATTAAAATTCTCTTTCATCAGCGTTCAGCTTTTTTCTCAAATACTAATTAGACATCTTCTTCTTTGTAGAATGGAATGTCATGTCATGATGATTTTAGTGGAGCAGAGGAAGAAAAACCATGGTGGAGGTGTATCAAACCCTGAAGAGGGATGATGGTGGGGCAGGTGGTGCCCATTTTATTAAAAGATTTTTTCCTCTTCAACCTCATAATAATAACAATAAAGAGCAACCGTGGCAACTCAGAGTAACGAACTTGTATAGCCTTGACAAAGAAACGATATTTTTAGTGGCGGTAATTGCACGTTTTCTACAGAGCCACTATATACCGGTCTAAGAGTCCCGCAGTTACAGTTGGTTTTCACTTGGAAGTGGATAATCAGATTGAAATGGTAGTTTAGTAATGACACGTTTTTTCAATATAATTTAAATTGGTGTTTGCATACTAATAAAAAATATATATTCCCTTTGATTTCTTCATCCATTCATACGATAAATAAGTAATAGACACTCCGCTACTCATACCTATAGATTTAATAACGTAATTAATGCGGTGCTCAACCACTCACATATTAAAGACTCTGACAATGACTGGCTCATAATAAGTTATAAAGATGACAACTGATAGGGGGAATGTCCACGGGAGAACAAGTGGAAAGGGTTTGAAAGGAGTGGTGAGGAGCTTCTGTTTTGCAGTGGAGCGCTATTATAGTATCTTTGAAATTGATTTATGGATGCACTTATGGCATGCATGCCCAACCATGTAAAGCAGGAGGGGAGTTGGGATGAGGCTGACAAGTGAAATGCATTTTTACGCAGAGCTGCAACTGCAGAAGCTGGCTTTTAATCGCATTGTCTTTATAACAGGGAGAAAAAAATGTGCCGTTTATTTAAGGTATGTGAAGCTAACAAGAGGCCAATAGTTATTAATACTCGATGGTTAATTATAGTCGAGGGATTTTTATTGAAGACATGTAGCAAATCCTATACATGAACGGAGCGAAACAAAAAAAATCACAATAGGATGTCATGGGGTTATAACTTGAGCTGATTGCAATTATTAACTTATCACAATTATCTTTTACTATCAGTTATTATGAGTTCTTGTGAGATAGGGGGTGGATCAAGTTTACTTGCGATTGCAGTTTCAAGAACAATTTTACGTATAAACGGTTCTTAGCTATGGCTATGAGTTTGAAATAACAATTGGTAATTACTCAGCTCGTCATTAAAGCAATCTAAATTTAGTTTATTTATGCAAATTGTTCTTTCTCTCACACAATCCGATTCACAACTTCGGATCGGGGAGGGACAATACTTGAGTTGGAGTCATAACAGTTCCTAGACTCCCAGACTTTGATATCTAGCTTGGCTCATTCATTCATCTCCCACTATGTGCTCACTACTCATGTATGTACGCTTGCGAATTAGTTTCCTGGCAGAGTTCCGCTTTTGAATACCTAGCAAAGCCATTAAAAACTCTACTACAGACCCATAAAACAAATAACTACGGACTCACTTTACCTCGAGTGTGTCCCTACCGATAAGTCCGCTTCTAGAGTTTTGTATGGCATTTGGTTTCAAATTAATTAAAAAGTTGGATGCAATATGCCTTGATTTGGCGTAGAGGCAAATAAACAGGCACCTGTAACTCTCTCTTTGTACTGCCATGTATAATTTCCAAGCTTGTCGGCACATTTCAAAAAACAATTTCAATAATGCGATTCGGGCTCTTCCTGACGTTCTAGCTGTAGAATATTAAAAATGTGTGGAATAATAGCAAATGAACCGTATCCATATTATATTCCATTTGCGGTGTTCACATTCAAGCATCTCGCCAAACCGGGCGGGCACGTCTGTCAGAGACTTCAAATAGTCGTAAAAAAGGAAGGGCAATAAACCGACCGATAGGTAAAATCATTTTTATGGCTATATATCCCGAAAATACTGCAGAACTGCAGTAGATAATAGTAACTATCATGGGTAGTATGGAAGGACACAATTCACTTTACCGAGAACATTTTTATGTTCCAGTTATGCCTATATTTCAAGCCAATCCAATCTTGTCATTGACAATAAAGAATCTAATTAAATAAGGCAGCCTAACTCAAACGAAAAATAAATCATGACAAGCGTCATCAATTTATAGTTCGTTGATGACTGTACATACATATTTCATTGATAACTGATTGAATTTAATATTGATAGTAAATCTGGCCGGATATATGGATTTGAAGCAGAAAATCTGTTTAATTTACTAGAAAGGTTTTGCAGACAGGGATGATGAGGTGGAGGTGTGAGCTGATGCGGATTTGCAAAGTTTTTGTGAAAAAATGCACTAGCCGTGTTGGCATTTCGCGAGTTTGATATTTATGGAGTATTTTTTAAGGATTCCTCTGTCTCTTTTTCCCACATCGTTAAAAGCCATTTTATAGTTCATAAAACCTTTCCTCGACGCTTTTTCTCCGCTAATAATACCCCATACTTTTCATATTTAGCTATGCATGCTAGCGCTGGGATATACCTCTGAAAATGACCGGACATTTAGAAAGCCATTTCCAAATATTGCCATAGGGCAACAAAAATTGTTAGGGTTGACTAGGAATAGAAAGGAGCTCATCTCTTGAGACTGCGAGGTTTGTTATGACGTTAAGTATTAACCGAGCTAATTTGCCAAGTTTCATTCGTACCAGTCCATATGTCGGTTCTAGTTCTTGGAAGACTGCTAATTTGAAAGTGAATTGGGCTGTGAGCGTGTATTTCATTTTGGCGGCTGTTGTTGGACTATAACTGGGTATTTCAATTAAAATCCGTCCCATTGGCATTTTATCGATTGCACTAGAAGTTCGTGAATAGCTGTCGTCAACAACTTGCTAAAATATTATTTCCAGATACAAAAATATAAAGAGAAAGTCTGCACTCATAGTAATAATTATTTGGATTTTATTTTTATTTAAAGGTAATCTGCTGGAAGGACAAAGCGAACCAACTACCCTGCCAAAATTTTCTCCCAAGAAGAAAGATTCGAAAATTCCCAATTGAACCCAAAAGGATTGACTCCAGTTCCACATCCTAACCGTTAAGATGGTGGAAATGAAAAAGTCATCGTACTACGTCCTCTTCCTTGGGGCAAAGGAAAGTAAAGGACTACGCGGGCCCCATTATGTGGAGCCAGTTTTACAATACTTTGTCTCACAGGAATCACGAATGCAAGCACTCAAGGTGACCCTCCAAGTCAGTGGAAAAGGGCTTAAAATCATCCCCTGTAATCAACGAGTTGTTGGGGTGAACTCTGCTTCCGAAAATAATAGTCATACTGAGAAACACTTCATCCCTCATCATGCCATCACTTGCGTTTTCCAAGCCCCACCCCCAAATGACGATATTGTGTCTTGTATTCTCCTCATTTACAATCCAGATACAAAGTGTCCAGTCCATGTTCACTGTTACAGGTAAGAACAATTTAGTCTGATTTATTATTAAATACATACAGATATTCACTTTTTGCATAAAAAACTTCACTGAATCAAAAATCATTTTTTTTAAACAAATGGCCTATAAGGAATAAATTTGTTCCTTGTCACATGACATGACATGGGGACATTTTCCGCTTGTACTTTGCTGTAATTACAAGCATATTGTTACTGCCCATCATTTATCACCTGAAGTGGTCAAAGTTACTTAGAAAGGAATATTGTCAAGCATCATTCGTCTTAACTGAAAAGATAATTTTGTTACAATGGGAGGCCCAAGTAATGACAGTGACGATACAAAGCAAATAGATAAGCACTATTAATAAGAGGCAGCTCTTGAAATAAAGAAAAAGGTAAATAGCTAGAAGAAAGAGAATATTTCAAGACTTAAAAAATGACACTATAGTGCACATAATTTACGGTTGGGTGGACGGAAAAGTATGTGATGTGAATTTTTTCATACTTCCGTTTTTACTTGTTTCAAAAAAATGCATTATTATTATTATTGAATTTAAAATCTAACACGTTAGAATTCCCAAGCTTTCTCATTCACATTACTTGCCATAAAGTGACAGGGTGTCAGATTGTAATTAAAATATGAAGTGGAAGCTATCATCGCCAACTTTTCTATTATATTCCGAGTCATTAAGCGCAGTGGTTATGAATGACGAGGAGGAGGAGGAGGAACGCAGAGTTTTTTTAACAATATTTTTTACACGTATTTTTTCTAACAAAGGAAGTTATTATTTAAATTTTACAAAGTTAAATAATAGCGGTAATGATATTGGTCTGCATCCAACTGATTGTGTTTGTACAATGCAGACATTTATTTTGTTGGTTTACACATAATAGGGAGGTTTAATTCTACCCTTTCATTCCTTTTACTGCTGATGATATACATTACCTTGAGGATATAGTCAGATGTCACTTCATTCATAAGAATATATAGTCATTATTTTTATTATTGAGTGTGCACTACACATTTACACAATATGTTCATTAATAAAGTTAGAAAAATGAACTAATTAAGTAGACAAGTGTAACACGGATTCTTCATTCGATATTTTTTTTTCAGATGCGACTCCTCAGAAACCGCAACAGTTCTGAAGGAACAGCTCGAGCAGCTAGTGAATCGAGAGGATAATCAAAAGAAGTTTAGAGACATTGAGACAAGACTCCAGTCGAAAGGTCTCCTTCCTTGCCAATCGTCAAAAGGGAGGGACCGTGGCACACCCGAGTTTGACTGTAGAACGTCTGATTCTTCAGAGAACTCGGATAGAGGATTTGGCTCCGGCTCTGGCTCATCAAACTTGACTTCCGATCGCATCGCAACGTTGTATGATTCCCTCGCTGCGGAACTACGAGAGAAGCTGAGTGCACGAAAGCGCAACACTCCATTGCTCTTCCCCCCTCGGGACTACGACACCATTCATAGGCAACGAGGAAATCTGATGGGGATCGATAATCGTCGCTGCTCCAACCCTGCTGTTGTCGGTGCATCGGGGAATCGGCGCTCATATGCGTCCCGGGAACAGGAGTCCTGTGGGCGCTCAAGTGGGATCGGCTCCACCGAGGATAATTGCAGTCCAATTCATGATGCTTTAATGGAAAATAATGTGGTGCCATCCTCATCTGAAGGTAAGCCCAATTTTGCAGTGTTAAGGTCTCTATCACGAATCCGTTTTATAGGACGGTCACACATTAAGTCGAATATGACAAAAAATGAGTCTCGCGAGACTTTTGCGAGTTGAAGTTTGCTTAAAAACTTTTTAGGACTTTGATATTTCTCCCCGCAAGGCTGAGAAGATTCTTGCCGACAACAATAACAATAATAATGAACATTGTGATAATCATAATAATGGTTGCGTAACCACCATAACGCTCGTTTCTAGGTTGATGATGATGAATAAAGGGACGAGGCTCGACTGCACTTTAATATAACATATTTGCATGCATAATAGCCTTTTTTTAGACGATCACGTAAGTTGAGCATTAAAACTCATAACTTGACAGCAAAGATGATGATGATGATCACCATCATCTTCGTCATCTCCGTTAGGCTAACAACCGCAGCCACCCAAAGCGTATTGGGATGAATAATATTAGCTTGTTGCGTGCTCCTTTCCATTTATTCCCCATCTTTTGGGAGTTTTGCTTTGGCACAAGGCAGAGTTTTCTTTCAGAAATGTACATCATCGTATTATATAAGTAACGACGTCTCCCCACCAAATTTTCATGTAAAATACAATTTCCATCTGTTCAACTTAGGTCAGTTGAGTAAGCTGTCAGAAAGGATATAATATGATATAATATATCTCTATCTATTGTTCAATTTATAATGGCAAGTGAAAAAAATATGAAGGGAGAAGGCCAAAATGGAATTTAACTGTTGGCGTATAAAACATCTGTTACTAACGATAGTGTACATTTTCTTGGAAAAAAAATTAGCCATCATTTACTCATTAAAGTAATTTTTGAGTTGCTTGCATAATTTGCATTCTAAAAGGGTGAATATCAGAAAAAAAGATTCGAAGAGGGATTGCACAAGTAGCCAAAAAATGTTCATTTTTAGTAGGCTTTTGAATTTAAAAAAGTGGATTTATGCATAATATTATGACTGTAAATATAGCGTCCGTTATGAATTTCGAGATTTTTGCAGCCATAAAAAATCAACTGATTACAATATCGTAATAACATGGCATTATAAATTCATAAAAAAAATCTTATCACTTTGGGATACTATTACAGTTCATGTGCCAATACAAGATTCGCAGGTGTAAGTTGTTTCAATGAAAGGTAAACTTTTTCTTAGAAAGTTATCGATTTCCGATTACGACCATTGTCGGGGGCCACTGTCTTCAGCTTTGCATTTAAAATAACTCATGTACTCATTCAAGGTGTAGGATAAATAACAACAATATTTTTTTTAAATATTCAGTGTGCGAAGGTCATAAATTAAAAGCCTTTTAAATATCGCTTTCCAGCACGTTTTTTACAGAATGGCAGACAAGGTGACAATCATTCGTGTCATGTTGGCTAATATTTTAAAACAACCTTGTAAAGAGATACCAGTTATGTTGCCTCTTGTTTTACAACAAGTAAGGGTAATACAAAAGACAGCCTTTTGCTCTGCTCACTACGAGGAACACGTGTATGCATACAAGACAAAGTGTAAATGTGCATAAGAAGAGATTTGCAATTTGCAATCTGTACAGAAGTAAGGCACACACTTTCTTTTTAAATATTAGAAGACCATAACTTGATTGTAAGAAGATATAGGGAAGGATATTAATTTGCGAGGAAAAATAAAATTGTTCACTCTCTCTCTCTCCCTCCGCTTCATTTTAAGTATTCAGGAGCCGAGTCGTACTACACTAGTGGGGTTATAATGCAACTTGCAACAAGACAAAATTGCAGTTGGTTTGATGAACCCTGAATTATGCAGTTTCCCATATTCTCTGAAGTATCCTACAATTTTTTAAAGATATTTGGCAATTAGCATTTTATCACAGAAGATAAATGTTCTGATTATAAGCCTTTTTTTGTTTGTTTGGGTTTTTTGCACGAAATTGTTTATCAATTTTGATAATGAATGAATCGACAGGATTTTCTTATAGTTAGATAAATGCGTGTACTCGAACAAGGGTTTTAGGTAATCAATCAGATAAAGTGGAGGTAAGCCACACAGAGTGAATGAATGCGGAATAATGCCTAGGTAATTTTTTAAAAGTTTTTTATTGGCTTGTTACACTCATCTAGTTTACGCTGTTTTACAGCAAGGTTTTTGAAGTTTTCTGATCATTTTCTTCGTCTGGATTGGATTGAGAGAGAGACAAAAAGGCGATTGTGAAAGGCGCCTGCTCACCCTTTCCTTTGCAGCTTGTGGTAAATAATGATGGAATCATTTTGTTTATGTATCTCTCTTTTTGGGTCATCGTACTCCCAATCACATCTTTCATATAACCAAAAAAAAAAACTACATCGTCATCAACGCAACAGAATCATCAGATCAGAGAAGGAGAAATACATCTAACCAAATGCTGAGGAGGGAAGGGTCTCAGGTGGTAGGCGCGCGTCCACATGGGCGTATGAAATGGTTTTTTTAGACCCATACTGTACGTTTGTAATGGTTGGGAACCTAATGGCGATATTATATATTCTGGATAGAGCATTTCAATGAGGATAATTTTTGCAAAATTTTATCTCGCAGAAAATAGACTTCAGATTTGTAAGAAAAATACAAGTCCACCAAAGTGTTACAGCAATTCACATTTCCTCCTTATTATGCAGAGGCTCGCCATCCCTCAAAAGCTTCCCTCGTGAGTGAAGATGAGCAAAAAACAAAGTCATAAGCAAATGTATCGAGTTTACAATCTATCAAAGCGCTGTAAGTGCAATGTAATGTTAGGACGGTTTGTGTGCAACAGCAATAATATCTGCACCAACCACCTTCACCACTCAATCCACTGAGGAAATACATTTTCTTTCGAATATGGCTTTGTGGCGCATGCATGCATGCAGTCGAGTCCCTCTCAGATTGAGATGGACCCTCTGAGATAAATGAGATGGTGATCATGATGAGGATGATGATGAATAGGTTTACCTCCGTCATATCAACATCATCGTCGTCAGCGTCTTCTCGGTCCTTCTCATCATTGTCAAAATGCAACTCAAGTAATTTTTTTCATTGCAAACTCAATATCATGTTTCGTTCTCACTACTACACAGCTGCACACGCACAGAAGACCAATGTAGCACAGTATCCTGCAAGGATGATCCGAAAGAATGTTAAGTAAAAAAAACGTTATCTTCATCGGTCAGAGAATTTGTAACATGTAGATCATCACTGGTTGATAATTGAGGGTTGAAGAAAGAAAGCAAATGACTTGTTTGTACCATTTTGCTCCGTTTAGTGGATTGAGTTGGTATTATACCAAGTTACAATATTATTACGACAATTGACAAATGAATCACTGTTCTCGATCCTGTCTCATTGGAGTCGGCTAAGTATCTACTCGTTAAAAATTACGGAAGATTGATATCAATAAAGCATGAAGACATACGAAGCACATATTATACTATATAACATGGGAGGTCGGTCTGCAATTCTCCTTCCGTAAAAAATATTAGGTTGGCTTGTACCGAAATAAGGGACTAGTTTTACCATATCCGTTGATAAACAAACCATTGATGCTGACATCTTTCAACACTCAGAAATATCATCTTTGAACACAAATTTCGAATAAATTGCACTAAAATATTAATAATAAAATCTTAATCTTATTGGCAGCTTGATTCCTGTAAAGTCTTCAAAGACATGAGTACATTTGTATCGATTGTATAGTTAGGAAACGTTGATAACTTCGGTTAAACAAAACCATGTTTTTCAAAATATAACAAATTTGTCACTGTTCTGGTCATGGATTAAATATGCATTCATTACATTGTATAGTTAGAAGGAATGCATTTATGAATATTGATGCCAGATACTAGCAGCTTCAAACCTGAAAGATCGCTCACCCCATTTACTTTTCGCGAATTTGCTTTTAGGTATTTTGTATGAGTCGCAACCTGCGTGGTCTTGGAAAGACAATAGAAAAGTCAAGGTAATTGTTAATAGTATTCCAAGACATAAAAGTAGCTTTATACGTCATTTTAATGCGTCCATAAGTATACTTATATTTTGAATGTATATAAAGCCACTCAAACTATCCTTGGTCAAAGATGAATTCAGCTGCAGCCTTTATAAGCATATCAAATTAATTATCAACGCTTATCGAGTTAGCCCATACACGTAATGCATAATTTAGAACTGAAAGTACGTACATGTACCGATTTCTCTGTTTGTTAGAGTCTTATCTTATTATTTGACTTAACCTTATTTAAAGCCAGCCAGAACTTTATATTTGCCAGCCAGTCCTTTCAACAACTTCATTTAGCTTTCATAAAACCTCGTACGAGGCTGGTATTCCCAGCAAAAGGGCTACAACATTACAACCCTTTCATATCCAGTCTAGCATTTCCTGGTAACAAAAACGGAAATCAGTTGGATTCATAACTGAGCTCCTTCCCATACCAGCACCAGCCATTGGACATCATCGTTCCCGTATTAAAAATAGGGGACTTTCATAATGAACTCATTTCATCCCTCCGTTTTTATATTTATCTGATCATTTTTAGCCATCATTATGATTATAAATGGACGGTTCATTGTACCGCAGTGAAATGTGCTTTGGGGAAAGGAAATTCACTACGGCATCCTCACAATCATTATCATCATCATCATCATCATCAGATCAGTAGCAAATTAAGAAAGGATTATAGAGCCATTTGTACTAGTTTGAAGCGTATTCATACATCTTCCTTCTTTTATCTGTCTCAGGTTGATCATCACGCCTTGGGCTTTTCTTCCTCTTGGATTGGTTTTTAGCAGTGTCTATAGGAATTTGTTCCTCGTCGTTAATGCTCCTCCGTAGTCAGTTATTATTGGCTTATTTGAAAGGAAATTTTTTATGCATTTCGCATTTCGTTCCTTGTCTATTCTCTGTTTGCTGCACATGCTTCACTTTTGGATGGCGATTATCCTGGTGGTGGAGGTGGTTATTGTGCTGTTTTTCCTAGAGTTTTTTTTTTTCATTCACTGCTAATATGGGAGAATGAAGGAATTTGTGAATTCCCCAAAGGAATCCCACAACAGTTCGAGCGTAATTTACGGCAAGAGGGAGAGAAGAAACGACGGAAAGAATGGAGTTTGGATGAAACGAATAATACGAAGACGTGACGATCACTTCGGATTCGGATGTGCAACAACGTTCCATTGTTCTTCTTCGCTTCCTTCTCATCTAATAATATAAAATTAGCTTTAGTCAATGATATTCGATTTTGCTGATCACGGGGATGTGATGATGATGGTAGTGGTGGTCTGCACAACTACCTCTAATTTGTTTTAGCCAGGAGTATGTTCTGTACTTTTTGTACATGGGTTTTGCTTAAGCTTGGATTTGTGAAAGGAAATCCTTTAAAGGTTTAAAACTCAAGTTGCATGCCAACAACTTTGTAAGTAGCTTATAGCTAATTTAAATCAGTCCTGAGAAAAAAAAGGCTCGTTTTTTTCTAATTCTAGAAGAAGAAAAATATATTTTCATTCATCAAATGTTTAAGGTTGTTTTGGGGAATAGGTAAAGATAAAAAATCGTTGTTAAAATCATTTTGTGCGTGGTTTTTAGACTCGAATAGCCGTAAGAGTGAGAGCCCACTAGAACGTGCAACTTTACGTAACCATCTTCATTCTAATTGAACACTCCCGAGTCTTCCTCTCTGAAATTGTAGTTTAATAAGGACTGGGCTTGTGGCCGGAAATTCTTCCAGTTTGCTGGGGGAAATGAAGTAGTGGCAGGTGTACAATAGGCATATGCTAATAACTTCCAAAAAACCTAGCACCTGACCACGAAACAAGCAGAGGTATGAGGAATGGAGAGCAAAAACAGTTGGCAAATTGGGATTTATGATACCATTCACCCAGAAGCAGTCCATCCTCTCCACCTGTCATTCCTATTCACTGCAAATGCCAGCAACAAGTTGAACTTTTCTCAAGCTACGTACGTTCTGGTAGTGAACAAATGGCAGTGGACATAATTTCCTTTGTAATATTAATTCAGGCTACTTGATTTTCGCTGTAGTCTCCTGTCCTCTTACACCCTTGTCTTTAAAAGATGAAGGAAGGGATGAGCAGAAAGCCAAGTAGTTGCAAAAATTATTATTTAAGGTTTGAGGAGCATCAGCATCCACACAACGAAATAATTTTTTTTATGTGAACACGACCACAGGACCACTTATAGATTTCTTTTTCCTTATCTCCTCTCTTGTTTAAAGGAAGAGAGGCTCTTGGTAAACTTGAAAAGGATTGAAGTGGTAAAGGAATTGAAATCAAAGTCAGGCAGATTGCAATTGTGGAGAAATTTGTATATAGTTATATCTTGGTGCTTTGTCTTTGGCTTTTTTGAAGGAAAAAAATTGACAGGAAGAAAGTACTTTTATTATTTTATCATGAAATCAGAGAGCAATATTCATATCATATTATACCTACCTACATATATGCGCCTTTTTTATGTGAAATGAAGAAGGACCGACGACGACGATGGATGATCTCACTTTACGCCTTTTACAATCTCGCATAAATTTCGATTGCTAGCAAGTGGTCAGCAATGTACATGTGTCATCGTTATCAGCATCACACAAGTAAAAATGTATACAACCTTCAGAGGCCATGCACGACAAGTTCTCAAAAATTCAGTCATTCTTGGTCACGTCATGTCTGCTAACGTTAGATGCGTACATGTAGGCTTCCACTAATGCATGGGGTTTTGAAGAAAAACTTCAACTAATTTTGTTTTCTTTAACTAGCCTCTACGTTCAATGAGCAATTTGCCTCTTTTTTTCATACATAAAACTGCAAAATAACTAAAGTACAACCAAAAAAGCCAACCAGACCAACAATGGGAATGGCTTATGAGATGACCACTGCATTTCTTGTTTCTGCTGCACTGGGTGGTGTGATGGGCACATTTGAACAATTGGGAGGCTCTCTGTTATGTGGTGTGACTTTTTGCCTTGCCTTCATTTCCTTTAATGTGTTAAACAGAGCTGTGAAGATTATGTTTTTATGTATGTATTTCTCTGTATTGAGGAGTTAAAAGTAGAAAATCAAATTTCCACAAATTTCTTTTTATTACCTATTGACCTTTCTAAGGATCGAGGGATTGGAGGTATTGATCGTGCCTATATCAGCTTAACCGTCGGTGAAAAAAATGATGTTGTTGGCTTATTTGAAAAATTGGTATATGGAAAGTATGACAAGCATTATTATGCTTTTTTGGTTAAAAAACTGCACTTTAGTTTTAATTCAAAAAATGCTAAAGTTTCTAACGATAAGAGAAATGAGGGGACTTTAAAAATGGTCAATAATGCTTTTGCTATTTACGTAAAAAGTTTCTTTTCATAAAAAAACGCTACCAGTCACTTTTCTACTAAAATGATATAAGCAAACGTAGGTATATTTATGATTAGGTCCAATCTAATGTAACAATGGCTTGTGGCTTATTAGATCATTGGATCGATCAGTTCCGCTAAAAACAAAAATGGTACATAATAGGTAGGTGCATAGGTGTTTTAGCATCTTAAAAAGTGATATCCTTAAAGACAAGGTGACCACCCCTCTGAGACTGCAGATAAAATATTCTCCTCGTGGCTTCTACTTATGATGATGACTCTCAAGCTGAAAATCGAACCAAATGAATGATAATGAATTTCAAGTGCATTGAAATGAAAATGGAAGTTGCAAACTTTCTAGTGACAGAATTTAGAGTGGAGATCCCTTTTCTACCTTTGATGTCAATCTATAAAAAAATGAGATAAATGCGCCCATCACTTGGTATAAAATATAATCTGCTGTGTCGGCTCACCACACTGTACTGAACGGACACTTGTTCGAGCATTGTAAAAGTTGCAAATTCGTTAAATTGATTGTTGAACACAACCTTCATTAACTTTTTTGCTCTTCCCTTGCCATTTGCTCTCACTTAATCTCTTACTCCACTCCTTTTCGCATATGACCACATCACATCAGCGTACTAAACCTAATGCTAATGATTGCTATTTAAGGTTGAAAAAAAGAGGACTGTGACTATTTGTTACAATCACACTTTGAGATTAGTACAAACGAGCAAAACGTCCTCCCACAAGCTCCTGAATTTTAATTGGAGGATGAAGAAGGACGGACTCGAGATCAATGTGCATGTCATATACCCACCCTGTATGAAAAATGAATGAAGTACCTTTTTTATCCATATTCATGCACAACTTTGAACGACTTTTTTTTCTGATGAAGTGTTTTTCGCTAAAAGTGAAAGCAGGGGATGGGTACAAATGGACCTGTAGGCAGCACGAGTTCATTTACGATTTGAAATTAGAACCAAGGTGCGAATCTACTCTCTGCAGTTGAATAATGCTTCATGTCATGTCCACCTAAACTTGGGTGCATCCGGTTAATTTGTATTTGTAAAAAACTAAACAGTTACGTGTATAACTGTGAGTGAGGCTGGTAGACCAAAATAGCAAATGTAACTAACTTATATTGAAAGGAAGGAGGAGTGTTGCTAAATCATGTTGTAAATCTTTCTCAAGTCTTGCAAAATTAAGCAACTATTTTTTTTAGAAAGCTGAGTCCAGTGGTCCATGCTATTACAAAGTGATCAGACTAGTAAGAGTAAGGAATTCGACATAAACTATTTCAAAGTAAAAGGAATAAATAATTAATGAAACTAGGCAAAGGCATCGTATTTATATTATTGGTTCAAGCAGCCAGCAACTTTAACCTCCATCTCACTTCATTATATATTATCATTATGACATTTGGCAAGGTAGCTGCTGTGAACATAAATTAGCTATTACATAATCGGTAAGTCACTTTGTGAATGTAACTTAGGCACTAGTCTAAATTGTGAGTCTTGTATTCTTGATTTTTTTGGCTGATAAAAACATAGACAATTGTTATAGCAAAAAGAACATGGGCGAATATTTTTCATTTTAAGTAGGAGAGATTGACGAAGTCAACATATAAGAATAGACAATGTTATGATAAAATTGATTGGGAGAGTTATGAATTGCGACTAATGTTAATTTGGCCTTTGTTTCAGAAGAGGACTGGAATCCAAGTCATTTAATAGCTACAGAGAGCACCCAGTTTTTGGTCCGACCAGTCTGGCCCCCTAATGACCCCCACCATCAGCACCATTCCCATCACCGATCACAGCCATCTTCACAACAGCAACATCTTCAGCTACCAACTCACGTCCCATCCCCTGCTTCACCGGTACCCCCACCACTGCCAAAACGTCCAGAACTGCGTCAACGATCACCAGACTTATCTTCTCCCCAGCCTCCACTCCCAGTCTTCTCTCGAGAGCGATTTGAAGGCGTGCGTCAGAAGTGGGAAAAGCTTGACCATCAATATGTCCGCCAGAGATCCCATGATAGTCTGGATGAAGGCTATCGCTCTAGGGAGGCTGCTGAAGCTGATTATCGGTAGCATATTAATTCGATTCGACTTTAAAAAATTGACATGGAATAATGTAATTAAATTAATTTTAACAATTTTGGACAATTTGTTGCAGGAGACAATTGTCACGAGAGAGCTTACTAAGATCATTGAGTCGATCCAAGACAGGCTCCAGGGACAGCTTAGACCGATGGGTTGAAAATGGGATGCGCTCTAGAGGAATGTGGCGACCTGCTGATGATGACCATCATGCCCCAGTCTCCCATCCAAAGTCAGGCGCAGTTGGAGGCACTCTTGGGCTCAATCCTAGTCGCGGGGAGCAGCAAACCCGTGGTGATAGAAATGGGTATCCCTCCCCTCGCATGGGATCATCCGGAAGTCCTCGTCGTATTGGACATCCAGTGATGCCCATGATGGAATGCACAAGTAGAATACCTGTGAAAAACCCCGGTGGTTGTAACATACCCAATTGTGGTAGCAACCCAAGATGTGATTCGCGAAGAACTAAGGATTTTCTCTCATATCGTGAGCTTGACGAGCAAGAACGCTTCCCGGGATTAGACAAGGATACTGCCAGGGCCACAATCCATAACAGTAGTCTGAACTTAAGTCAGCATATTTATTCGGAACCTTCCTTCGACCATATTCCTTCCACGTCTATTCCCCCTGCAAAAAATGGCCAATCTCCCAGTAAGGGGAAGAAGTTCTCCTTTACTTTCTGGAAATGAGATTTGGATTCTGATTAGATGATTAGATTAGATTAGAGTCCTAGATGAAACATTATATTAGCCCTTTGCTTATCTTGTTTGATTCAGATGTACTTCGAATAGACTTAAAAGTACTTTGATAAAGGAAAATGTTTCAGTTGCATCATTTGTTTTTTTTAGAAAGTCAAAATTAATCGTTTGTAAGCTCTAACTATAGAACTATTTTTAATGTTATATTTCAATAATAGTCATAGTGGAAAGACTGTAACTTCCTTTCAGTTTTTTATAACAAATCTACTTTTATGCAAGCAGCCAACGACTTAGTGTGATGATATAGGAAACCAAATCAAGATGATGTAGATCAGCTTATTTTATTTTTGGTTAGGATGTCCATGAACAAAGGAAAATGCAAAAAAAAAATGTAATTGGAAGTTGGAACTAGTTGGAAGCATATGCCCGTAGATGGTATTTGCAATTTTGCAACTGTTTATTCTAAACTGTAAGAACTAATCATTCTAAATTAGTTACTATAATATTATGGTGGAGCTTGCACTGTAACCTTAACCTGTAATATATAATGAATGTACACAAGCCGACAAAACTTTAAACTTTGTTTACACGTTAACGCCCTGTCATTCATGAAAACCTTTTTTTATAATGATTCACTAACTCTTCTGAACTCTGGTTGGGTATTCAACAATGGTCATATTTAATAATATCTGGTTTAGCACACTTTCGTATTTTCGCCTCTTTATAATCAACATTTACTTTTTAGTTATTAGCTAGTTCTCTTGTAGACAACAATCTCGTATCGACTTTTTTTTTAAATAGTTGTAAGTTTTCATCATTTTTTTGTAGAAATTACGATTGGTATGAGTAAGTGAGAAAAAAAATCTTCCCGGTTTCTACTTACACCTCATCATCAAATGGAATATTTTATATGCAATGAGCAGTGTAAAGTAAAATGGAGTTTTCCATGGAATGAGTTTAATGATTGTCTAATTGTCATATAGAAGCAATGTAAAATAAGATACTTAATTTTTTATATCATCCATTTTCTCGTATGTGTACATATATTCATTATATAATTGTGCTAAATAATCGATAATCGTTTATGAGAGGACGCTGGATAAAATGTGTTTGGGGATCATATAATGTCATCTTGCAAGTGACAGTATGGTTCCTTCAATGTAAAGGTTGTAATGATTAAATTTTATTGTTATGTGGGAGTCTGCTATTCTGACTGTGAGTTGTAAATTATATGATACACTCGCGCTAGAAAGAGCCTAGATATGAGTAGTACCTAAGTAACAGTGTTCCGGCCTGGTGTTTCCCGTGTGGGGAATAGTTTGGTAAATAGTGATAAATCCCCTCCTGGGAAAGAATGTTTTTATTCGAAAATGTGGGAAACTATGGGAAATATTATTGAGAATTATGAAAAAATGTAGTGAAAATTAACCTGGATGGAGTTACTAGTTGATTGATTCGTGTAGTTAATATTACTGTGAAAATTAAATTTACGATTACTCAGGTTCACTGGGGCGCTAAGATGAACACTTGTAGAGTAACGAGGCATTTTGTTAACATAATGCTGCTTTCCTAGATTAATTTAAATTCATATTCGACATAATGTGAAACTAAAAGTTAAATATTATTTGGTGACTTAAATGAATTGTACCAGTGTATTTAATTCTGACTGTACTATCAACATTATGATATGTCTGTAATTAGTCTTGTTGTAGCATATTTGTGCCGCTACCATCACTACAAAATATTTTTCACTTAATTTCCCATTTTCCACATTTCCCTGTAAATACCATTATTTCCCAGGTGGGGAAGCATTTGACGATTGAAAAGTGGGGAAATAGGGAACACTGCCTAAGTAGTTTTAAGGCTAAAAAAATGTTATCTTAATTTTTTTATTAAGTTAATAAAATGAATATTTGCTAATGTGATCTACTTTACTTCCTATTCAGCCAATTTGTGAAGGCGGCTCATTTAGCTCAATAGAAATTAGCATACAAGCAAAATATCGTCATCGCACCATAAAAGAATTCTAGCTGCTTATTTTCCAGCAATCTGTACACATGCATTGAACATGATTTAAACTGTAAGCCTATGATTTTAGTCGGACTACCAACCAAGCAAGCAATCTAGCGTATTTTTCTCTTGTTGCATACGCCCATTCAATTTGCTGAAGCCGTTATACCATGGCTTCTTACAGGGAACTTCTCAGAATGTCGCAAAATGTACAAAGAGTTGGTCATTTTGTTTACAGTTTTAATGAGAATTGAGACAATAGGGATTGTGAAGACGTACTTGCTGACGTAAAGCCATTGAATTTGTCTTCAATAAATGTAAATATTTTTTATTTCACCTAAACGTTGCAGGTGCAGTGAAATATGTACAAAGTGAAATCGGAGAAATTTACACATGACTAGATTGAAGCACAAGCTGCATATTTGTCAACGGTTGTAACATTGACAAAATCTTTCCCATTCCCAAAATAATGAGGTTTTTCAGGGTTTCTTATTGCATTACTACTCGACTTTCTTGAATGCTTAATTTGATAAATATTATTGTAAAACGAGAGCAGCTTAGTGAAAAATCAAATGGAAAAGGCTTATCGGAATGGCTTATATGAGAAAAGTACAGCACTCAACCGACCATTACAAACTTTTAAGCTGGTGGCATATTGTAATAATATTTTGTTTACTGAAATTCAAGCCAACATTATTAAATAACAGATTTACGCAGGGTATTTCGTAAATAATTGACTAATTGTGTTGCCCGAGCTTAGAAAACAGGTTAACGAATCGAGTTTACTACGGTGAGATAGCCTAAAAATATTCCAAAGAGTTTTGTTTTGCCTCTGAAATGCACTAGATCGAGCATAATTTCAGAGCTTTACTCCGAAAAAACTTGGGAAACCACATCTTTTCCCCATCTTGACAAAACATTACAAACAATTGCATATTTTACTATTATATATCCTTAACACCTACTTAATTAAATCACTTTTTTGTTACTCAGGTGGACATCGTATGAGTAGTGTGTAGCGGCAATTCTCTTCCATTTTTCCATTTTGTGTAATGCAGTAATGGCTGTTTTAGGTTGCTGTTGGCCTTACCAATGAGAGTATTTTCTAAAGTTATCGTAATTATGCTTGGACATTGGTAGAAAATTATTATTCAAAGTTGGGGGAATCGATAGATAGCCAGCGATAAAATTGGAAATAATAAAAAATTACATTTGCCAACCTGTCCGTTTTATGCTGTTAGCCACTGCTTTCATTATTTTCATATTTGCGTACCCATCTTACTTCAGTGGCTATTCACTCGGGAAATAAAATTGGTCCATTACTTATCAAATAACCTATGCATCTATAGAGCTTACTTGTTATGAAATGAAGAGACTGGCAATGAGAAATTACAACGGCAATAAAAAATTTAAATGAGTCTGGCTTCTTCCTCAGTACTGCTTCCTGCTCTATTTTGAGTGAATGGGTAATGGTTTTAGCTCAAGTTACGCAACCCCAGTTCAACCCTCTGCCTAGAAAACATGTCGAGGCGACAAACAACAAGCTTTATTCTACTTCACGCTTGTCTTCTTCTGGCTCCAGAAACTATCATAAAAGGGAATCAGAATGGATTAGCTAACGCCAGTAAGTGCTGATATGATTATATGATAATGATCTTAAATAATATTTGTAAATCTCAGATTTACGATCTACGAATTTATCACTTTAAAGAAGGTCTAACTACATACTGATTGAACTTGCAATATGCTTTTTGTGCAATATCTAGAAGAGGCTTTTCCCGAAGAAGCTGGATCTGTAATGTCCAGTCATGCAAGCATATATGACCATGTTGATTGGGGTCTACCCGCAGATCGCGTGTACCAGAATGGAACGGACATAATGAAGCGAACATACGTTGGATACGGCAGGTGTCCAAGTCGATGGCCAATCTATTATCATCAGCATATTATGGAAGCTTTGGAGCTCCAGTTGATCATTCATGCATACGCTGAAATGTTTCGAATGTCGTGTGACCCAAAATTTATAAAGGATCTCAGGGACCTATTTGAAAAGGGGTATGCGCGGCTCGATACGGACCACTCTGTGGATTTCTCTTTTCATACGATTATTTTGTACGTTTGAAGTAATTATTATAAGAGCACTTTATCTCATTTTTGCATGAACTATGTAATGAATTTCATATAATGTATTGCTCCAAAATTTTAGCATTAAGCAACACATGTCATATCAAGACTTTGATGACCTTGAACGCCTACTGGTCTTTGCAGCATTTACCCAGACCTTCGTATCCTGGGTTAATTTCCCAGTCAATCCAATGGATCCACTAGGGAACCCGATTCCGGACAATTGCTTTATCGAGATCGTAGCCCGACTTCATGTGTTGGACCTCATTATTGCAGTTGCAAGGAGGTATAAGGGTCGGGTCGCGTTTGAAATGGGAGTAAAGTTGAAGCGCGTCTTGCATGAGATGCGCTTAGATTTTACTAAAATAAAAGGTAACAATGATCCAATCATAGAAGGTAATAGAAAAATTGCCAAACAGTGCCTCGTTGCGACCATGGCATTGACGGAGTTTTTATTCTCGATGAGTGAGATACGTCTAAAAAGAGCTTGCTCTCATGCAGAGTTCAAAAAGTTTTACACGAGAAAGGAGAAAGCATATCAGATTGAAGCAGGGAAGTATGGGAGGAAGAATTGATTTTTTTTACATTTCCTTTCCGATAAGTTTCCACCAAAAGTACGTAATTGATTTTTAAAAAAATTGATGTAATATTCAAGACTTAATTTGGTATACAAGTAAACGGCAAATCTTATCTATGTGAATGCGTTTGACGTCAATGCAATGAAATCGATGAACCTCAATACATTACATAATATACAGACCAAGCTTCAAATCATTATTACTTACAAGTATTAGTTTAAAATGAGTTTTATTACGATGCCTGATATAGTATTACATAACTTGCATTTATTCTGTGTGGGAAACACATCCATTTAAACAAAAGTATTCAGTCTCAAGAAGGTAATCGAACTTCATTTCTTGCATTGTAAATTCACACCGAAGTGCCCAACCCAATACGCAGAAAGTTAAGCATACCAGAGTAATTACAATCGAATTCATGCAGGCCATTTATTGAAATTCAATATATTGTGTTTCAGCACAGCTTGTTTCATAAGCGTTTCGGCGACATCAATAATTTGCACATGAAATTTTATGATTATGATGATGCAGAAGTAAATATGTGTATCTGGGCATCATGTTGGAATTCTATGGGAACGATTTTATGAAGGCTCCAATTGGCCATAAAAACCAAGTGCCAATTACATTCCATTATTTTTTCCTATCAACTATACTTAGCATTTTTTTTAAATAAATTCCAGACCACTATCCTCATTTCCTCTTCATTGGATTTTGGAAATGACGAATAGAGTAATTTTAGCCGTGAATTTGGATTGCAAGTAATCTTATAAGCTTAGCAAAGCCTTGCTTTTAAATTATTATGTAGTCCGAAGTTTATGAGATTGGTTATCTTGAGAAGAATTGCTGATATCATATGAAGTAAAGAGGGAATAAAGCAATTAGTCACGTATGCCTCTACTCATTCAGTACGGTATGGATTGCATAACAGTATAAAACGCATATATTAAACAAAGGCAGCATTTCAAAGTCCATGTCATGGAACAACCAGTCCTAGGTCATTTTGCATCATGCTTCCATCAAATGAATCCATTCTGAAATCTGAACTGAAGCGAATTAGGCAACGATGAACTTCCATTACATGGTTATGTTTTGTGTATATACGCATGCTGAAAAATAAATCTCCGTTTGCGAATCAAGTACGTGTATATCCGAACTTTGGAATTGCGTAAGGCCACCACTTCATTCTAAAAATGAAAAAAGTAGGTTTGCAGTCGCAAAGATGCATACATACACAGAAAAGCAGTATAGAAAAGTGGTAAAGTATGCATGCTTTGCTAATGTCATAATTTATGTCATATCATATATTTTCTACCCTTCCTTCCAGGCGCGGAGTGGCTGTAAACTTTTCTATTCCTGAACTACCAGGCCGGATGTATGATCTATCGAAAAGATGCTCTTTTAGGGGCATGATTAAATCAATAAGATATCTCAATACCAACAGTAAATACGGAAAAATTCTGTTTTTCTTGGAAAAAAGGCACCCAATTAAACATACCCGACATTGGTAACAATTCTATTATGTGATGATTACTCCACGAGAAAGTGCATAACTGCACTTGCTGTGTGCCACTACACAAGCTTGTATTATTACAACTACTCTATACCGCCTTTTTCAATGGAAAAAGATGAGCATAATCACGATAGTTCTCATTAATACAATTAACAAGTACCGCGAGCGGTTACAGGACCGTGAGCCTGTACACAAAAAATCAAACTACTTTTTATTAAATCCGTAATTC